>VXBB01003356.1:937244-948593 GCA_013399915.1 Illadopsis cleaveri | reverse complement strand
GGCATTGAAACTGCTGTTTGAAAATAAATTTAATCATAAGCATAGCATGTGGGAGTAGTACATCTAATTGATCCAGAGATGATTGAAAGGCAAAAAAGAGATTTTTTTATTGATCATTTTTTATTGATTATGCTGGGTTTGGATCACATGCTTACTGAGTTGCAGCAGAATCTTAAGGAACATCTCACTTGATTTGGTTGAGCTAACTGTTTACCTTTCTCTGCCTTCATCCTTTTAACACCTACATATATATATATATATAATTACAGGAAGTAAGATTTAAGGGCTCTTTTTAGATAAATGATATCTGAAGCATTCTGGGTTTTGCAAGCCTCTGATGGGTGTGGATCCTGGCTCGGGTTAGGCTGAATGATTAAAAAAAAATGCCAACCTCCTAGAAGAACACACAAGGGATATTTTTTTAATAGAAACTCAGTACCTGAAAATCATTAATCAGGCAGGGAAATATCACCAAGTAGTTGCTGTCTTGTTGGGGCAGCACTGGTCCACACCAGTTTTAATTTAATTTCTCCTGAATATGTTGGGGGAGGGTATCACTAGTGGGAATGAGTTGGTCTCTATGTGTGTATAACTGATACACCTGCACAGAAAATTTTAGCACCCCCTTCTCATGAGCTCTGTTATACGGAGGATATTTCTTCTTCACTGTTCTATAGGTCATCTTTTATTCTGTTAGCAAGGTTGTTGCTGAGGGTTGGCTGTGTCTGGACAAGGGTAGGTTACTCTTTCTGTGTTTCCTTTTTAAAAGGCTGCCTTTTTGCAATGCAATCTGTTTGCTGTTCCTGTCTGCCCAAGCAGACTATTTGTGACAAGCTACCAACTCAAGCTCATTGGATATGGACAAGGTGCTAGACTGGGTGTAGGCACTTGGTGTTCTAGCCTCTGTTTTGAGAGGGAACTTCTCCCCAGGCATTTGTGGTAGAATAAACATATTTGTAGTTAGACAAGAAGGTGCTGGAATGGTCTCATTGTTTAGGAAAGCTGCCTCCTCATATGCTCACTGTACAGAATTCCTATGACATATCTCAGGACAAATACCTTGTTTGTCATTTTGGTGATTGGGATTTTTTTACTATTTATATTTTTTTTTTCATCAATACATACATAAAAGGAGGTGTGTCAGCCATACCAGTGGTTATATCTGCCTTTTTCAGCATGGTATGCATTTAAAAATTCTCTTCTCATTTTCTTTCCTGGCTTAATCTTTGAAGAATAAAATTTAATTATTTCTGGTACTCCCTTTCTTCTAGCCTTCAGTGTTTCTACCCTCAGCATCTAGAATTCAGGAAATGCAACCTCCAATATTTTTTTTTCTAATTTTGGTCTTTTTATTGGTGTTCTTAATCATCTCTTAAGGAAAGGAGTTAGAAATCTCAACACACCTCTGTTTAACTAAATGTCTACTTTTCTTTCTGATTTCTCTCCACTTATGCACCCCTGCCCACCTTCTTCCCACCCAGGTATAACTGGGTGGATCTGCTCTTTCAAAAGTGTGGTCTGCCTGGCTGAGACAAGCAGAAAGGTAGCTGAGGTTGGGTAAAGGGTGAGCTTAAAGGGAAGCCTTTAATATACATGCTGCTGGGTCTTATTTTTACAGGTTTTCTCATAATCTAAAAGTTTGTCTCCCTGATTTGTCAAATCTTACCTTCAAAATGAATGCAGTTTGAAAATAGTGACTAGATCCTGATTTAGCTCACCTTAGGCAGCACTGCAATAATAGGGAAAACAATTTACAAGGTAATAAAGTAAATAAATGGAAACTATTTCTTAATTCTGATTTCCAAAATGAAATTATTTTACAGCAAACATGCATAAGTGTTCATATTATTTTGTTTTCTTGCCAGTACTCATATGTTTTTCCTTGTTTTCCAGCTCTAGAAGAAGCGTCTAAAGGTGTATTATATTTCTGTCAGAATGAAATTGTCTTTATTTGTGTCAATAAAAAATTCTTTAGTTTCCTGCTGCCAAGTGTATATGCAGACCTATCTGCCGTGGTTGCCAACCCTAGCCAGGATGCTGTCCAGGATGTGCTGGTGAAAAAGGTAAAGCTATAGTAGGAGATGTTTTGTGGTAAACTGCATATACCAGATGTTGCCTTCTAAATTTATGGAAATAGAGATTGTCTTTAGAAAAAGGCATTTAAAAATTTAATAAATAATTATTGTAAATCCATTAAATATTTCCCTTCCTACATACATGTCTATTTGTGTCCTGAGTCCTTATAAGTTTGACAAAGCTGTGGGTCATTGACTTTCACAGTTTAACTATGCATCAAATAAAAAAGCATTTCACTTTACTTATGTATTATGCAAAAATGTAAACAGAAGTCTTGATATTGTTTGTCTTTCCTGTATATTGTTTCAAATACATAATTTTTTCATTGCTGTCTAACATCAATGCGATTGTTCTGAGAAAAGGTAAATGAGACTGAAACATACTTGATGAGAAATAATTTAATTTCTTTACAATATAATGAAATATTTTAATTATTAGTTTCTTTCTCATAACTTACACCTTGTGTTGTCCACTCTTTTTTCATTGTGCTGTCTGCAATTAAACCCACAGAAGGTTCTTTTCCTCAATGGTTATACTAATTTATAACCCATTAGTATGCATGAATAAATAGCATTTTTCCTTCCACACAGGCACAGGGAAGTGTAAATTAAGTTTTTGTTAGCCAGCAAGGGAGATGTCTATGTAAGGGTAGAGTATTAAATTCCTATTTAATTTCTGTGGTAAATGCAGTCAGAAATAAGACTGCAAATATTTTCCCTTTCTTAAGTAATGAACCCAGTTTGTTAGTTATAACAGTTTTTGTGTATACCTGGCTTTTTAAAATCTGCTGTAAAAGAATTGTACTGACATTGACCAACTTAATAGTACTAATTGTAGCTAGCTAATTACAGAAACCCCTGGGTAGGAAAATAAAATGGAGCTTTTAAAATAGCTTTTTTGATTCTAGAGTCTAATCTGAAAATGCTTTCTCTGATAACTCTTTAGAACTGCTTGAGTCTATCATTTCAGTGCTTACTGTTGTTAAATTTGTCCATTTTTTCTTATTTTCTCTCAGAACCCGTTATTACCATGTCTGTCTCCTCTCATGCCAAAAAATATTTGAGATTATCCATTCTTCCAATCTTCTCTGGGAAGAAACCGAGACACCTGGCAAATGTGATTTGTTTGGTTTTGTTGGTTGGCTTTGTTTGTTTGTTTATCTTCTATCAAATAGCGCCTTTCCTTTCAGAAGAAAACCCCAGAGAAACAAAACCAAATAAAAGAAAATATCACATTGACCCTCATCTGAAAGATTGAGTTCAAATAAAGGATTGCAGCTTGGGTTCCATAAAACAGCTCATGACTGGCTGCTTGACTGTCTTCAAGTCAAATAGCTTTAGCAGAGCAAACTCAGAAAACTCATCTCAGAATTATCATCTAGGTAGATCTCTTACCAGGCGTGGGAGATAGTGGCACTAGTTCGTGGGCAGAACTCAGTGGAACATGAACGTCATCACCAGTTTTTAAGTCTTTGCAAAGTGCTTCAGCCTTTGGTTGACCAGCTTTTTATTCCTTTATATATGTTATTATATCAGTATGTAAAGTTTTGGGTTTTTTAGTAAATATGTAAAAAGTCAGGGATCTGAGTTGCTTTATATACCCTTATATTCCTTGTTTCCTTATTTTTGCAGTGTTAACAGTGATAGTCAGTATTTTACAATAAGCCTTAATTGATCTAGAGCCCTGGGAAGTAATTTTTGGTCTGCATCACCTAGGGGTTGTGTAGGATTGCGTTGCTCTGCAGGTTTACTTGCAGCAGTGACAGGCTGGTCTTGATGATCAAACTTTATGTTCTGGCAGTTTAGCAATTTTTATTAAAAAGTGTCATCTTAAAAGATCGTTTCTTACATGTCAGGAATTCCTTTTTAAGTGGAGGAATGCATTTTTATCAACCAGTTCTGTGGACAGCTTCAAGACTGATGCCTGCCTTGTCACTGATGGCACACACCACTGTACTGTGATTATCTAACATGATTCTTATCCTATCTAACATGATCCTTATCCTGTAATATGAGCTTTTTTCTTACAGAAAAGTCATAGGGTATTTTGTAAATAAAGGAGGAAAAAAGGCAGTTACATTCATAGCTGTGTAATGGTGGGTTTCTCCTGCTGTCACTTATGTAAATCACAGCTTGACATAAATCTACGCAATTTCAAGAAGTCTTGCCTTTAGCCTCAAAAATCTTAACTATTCAAAATACAGCTGTACCTGTTTGGCTTAGCACAAGTAACTTCAAGATCTCATGAAGAGAAACTTTTAACTTCATATAATTTTTTCATTGTGTCCACTGTGAAAGGTTTTGATTAAACTCAGTAACTCATGATATTCTGCTGACATCTGCCATTAAAAAAAAAAAAAAAAAAAAAAAAAAAAAAAAAAAAAAAAAAAAGACATTGCTTCTCATTTTTGGCTGGGAGAAAACCCTTTGTGAAAATGTCAATCGGTGACCCAATCCTCATTCTACTGGGCTTTTACCTACTCACCTGGATCTCAGCGTGGCCTCTGGAAATGGGATGGATGTGGGCTGAGAAAACTGCATGGAAAATGAGGAATTGTATGCTGCCCCACCCTTTGTCTTCATGTGGAGCCCTCTCTGCCCCTTTACCCACACAGTGAGCTCAAAATTCTTGGAACTCTTTAGGGGGAGCAATTATCACACTCACCTTTTAATTTTTTTCAAATTTTATTTTTTATTCTGAATATTAAGCTGACTTCCTTACTGAAGAGGCAATTGCAGAGGCAAATTTAGACTATTTCAAGAGTAGAAAAAAAGACCAAGTCTTACAGTTCTTTTGTGACTGGAATAATGGTGGTTTGCTTCCAACTTTTTCTATTAAGTTCAGAAAGTATTTGGACCCATACAGAGTTGTTTCAGGCAAGAGTAGCATACACCAAACTAGGCATACTTTCAAAAAGAAATTAAGGATCCATTGTGCTGCATGGATTCACATGGTAGGGTTTATACTGCATGATCTTTGCAGTAACATTCCAGTAAAGACGATTCCAGTCTCCGGGCACTGACAGGAACTCGGGCTCTTTCTCGTTTAAGCAGTTGTAAATAATTAAGCACTTTTTGTTACGCTGTAGGTAGTTCAATACTCTTTGTGGCTCAGCTGTTTAAGATTGCTGGCATGTGCCTTTTATTGAGTCACAGAAGGTATCAGTCTTGGATTTTTGCCCTTTTAACCTCAATAATACCATTGTTCTGGGATTATTACATGACAGTATGAAGAGGAAGAAGTTTAAGCTATCTTTGGAAACATAAACCTTGCAAGCTTGTCTGACTTGGACTTTCAGGCTCTTAACTCCTTTCACTGCTTCTAGACGGAAAGCAAACAAACCATGGAGTTTTCAGAAAACTGTTTTCTACTGCAGCTTCCAAAGAACCAAATATATTTTATCAAGTGTAAAGTGAAAAATGTGCCCTACATTTGGTACCTGTTATTCTTTCCATTAGCTTCAATATTTGGCAAAAGTTGTCCCTCTTGTTTTTTCTAAATGCAGGTACCCTATCTGCCAGGACAATTATTGTTTCTGATTGAGCTGTGAACAAAGTGTTAAAACCCATTACAAGTCTTGATGTTATGAGGATTACTAACAGAGGGCTTTTACCATTTTAAGAAATCTTTTAGAAAAAGGAGTAGTATAATTTTCTTATGCATTCAAGGCCAAAGTCTGAACTTCCTCTGTTCAGATTCTAGATCTGTTAGGGCTTTATTTGATGTAAATTTAGCAAGATTTCAGTCAGTACTTTTCATAGATCATGTTGAAAGGCAGATCAAAATGACACTTCAGTAGGTCTAAAAGTTTATACTTGTTTTGGTGCATTGGTATAAATAGAAATAGATTGTTACAGAATCATGTCTTCTGAACAAAATAATAAGTTCTTATTTCCCTTATTGTGTGTCAGCAATTTCAAAAGGCTTAAAAATACCTTCCAGTTTAAAAAGGTATTCTTGTACTAGTTATAAACTCCATAGACCAAATGACAGCATATGAACATATCTGACTTTTGTCTGATGGTTCCATGTAGTGTGGTGTTACAAAGTTTGTTGAAAATTGTGTGCAATTTGAAGTGCTTTCAATAAGTTGGCCTGTAATGCCTGAAAAACCAACCTCTGCAAATTCAGTATGAGTTGCACCATAGTGAACACCAACACACAGCTGTTCTGCTAATTGTTCACCAAGCCTATGATGTATTCCTCACTATCTTCCCTCTTGTGATTTCCATGTAAGATCTTACCAAAATGGGATCTTGCCCATTTTACTTGTCCAGAATGAAAGGTCTGGTACTTTCACAGTACTTCACTGCCCAGCTGCATATGTTGTGCCACAGAAACACATGCCTCATAAAAGATCTGTTCAATTTCTCTGGAATATTAAACTATTTTCCATATTTTTTGAGACCATGGATTGAATTAACATAGTCAGAGACTGGTGAAGCATAGATAACTGTGCTTGCCAAAAATATCCAGTGTGCACAGATTCAGAACGTTAATCTGCAAATACGTGAAGCATTGGCTGAATCAATTTTAGCAGTATTAAGACAATGTACTGGAATACAGTATTTGGTTGTGGAAATGAATCCAACAGCTGTCAGTCTGCAGCTGCATGTCCATCTGTATTCTAAAAGTATTATGAATGTGGACTCAAAAACTATTTGTCTAGTAAATATCTGGGAATAGTTTACTTTTTAAGTGTATGCTGCTATAGCTTTTATCTTGGTTAAGATTCAGTTTTCAATATATTTCCTGGGAATAGAGAAGCTCTTTGGAATTCGTAGTAGTATAAGCCAAAACTGACAAACAGTATGAGAAATAAGATGTTGCTAGTTTGTCCACAACTAGAGAATTCTGTGAGGACTTCAGCAACTAGGAGTAGCTATTCATAAGTCATCAGGTAGAATGCTTGTGCTGCATAATGAATTATACATATATTTAAAACTGTATTTGACAGAGTTCTTTCATTGTTGCTGCTTTACTGTTTTGAGTAGGTTTTTTTTTAATGTGCATAAGCAGCTCTGAGACAGAGTAATCAATTTTTTGTAATTGACAACTGTAGGGTAGATTAAAGCCCTACCCTATGGAAAAGTGGCCAGGCTGCTTTCCCTGCTTGTAAGAGATATGAGGAGCTATACCTGACCCATATGTTAAAGACATTCTTTCAGAAGGATTTGAAGTAAGGCTTCCCACCATGGTTGAAATTACTTGGAATAGTGAAGGGAACCCAGGTCCAACTGAATGTACAGGGAATCTTGAGAGAAAGACCAATGTCAGATTTGTGGATAAAGTTCTCTGCTTTTATTAAAAAATAAATATAAAAAATAAACCAGTCTTCTCTGAGGTTAACTGAGACACTGCAAAAGAAAGTTATTAACAACAAAATAAGTAGTTTCCAGTTAAATAAAATATTCAGAAAAAATGAGGGTTTGGTTAGAAATGTGATTGATAGGTCAGAGCAGCACTTTTTTTTTTCAGAAGATCAGGATTGAGAGACTGAACAAAGAACTTTTTCGTTTTAAGCAACAAGAGAAAAACAGTGACCTAAAGTGTTAGTTCTGACAGCTCTTTAGCTTCATTTTCTGAGGAGATTGTATTTAATATAATCATGCTTCCTCTTTCTACTAAAAATTTCTCTACCCCTTTGTCCAGTGACATTAATCAAAAATCCAAATATAATTAATTTTTTAGATTCATAGAATCATTACAGTTTGAAGAGACCTCCATGATCATCAAGTCCCATCTTTGAACAATCACCACCAGTCAACTAAACCATCTTCTCCTCCTCTTCTTGAAAACCAGCAGCTGGATTAAAAAAAAAGCAAGCCCCAGACCCCCAGTGTATTGCTGTACCTAGGAAAGGGAACACAAAACTCCTTTGGTGACTTCGTGGCACCTAAAGCAAATCCATGCCCTGCCTTTCTCTGCCTTGCCCTTTGCCATAGGTTTGTACCCTTACTTACCATGGCAAAGCGCTAATTGAGTTTTCTTCCTCCTAAGTTCAGATGCCAGTGAAAATGCACCGCTCTGGTGGTGTTCTCAGCTGGATCAGAAGCCTTAAGCAGCTTTACATGCGGCCTGGTGGCTTTGGAGGAGAAGGGGAACATGTACCCAAAGGCAGGAGAGAGGTCAAGGGACAGCCCCCAGGGTAGAAATCACTTCAAGTTGCCATGAACATGGAGCCAGTCTGTTTCCCATGTGTGTGACTTCAGACTGCTCATGGCCCCTGGGTTCTTGCCTGGTTGTGTTACTCCCCATGAGTGTGGGAGCCAGAGCTACCACGGAGATGGCACAGAGAAGCAGCCTTTATTCATCCTCCTGTTCTCGTGCCTGGCTGTCTAACTCAGCCTCACTGTGTTTTCTTCAGAGCAAAGTCCGATAGATGGTGGATGTGGGTGCATCAAAAGGATAAAGTATCTGTTGTCTCAGCGTATCAAGTTGTATTTCTGTAAAAAGTGAAAGAAGTTCATGTAAATGAAATGCATAAATAATGCTTAAGTTGGAGGTATTTCAGTCCCTAGAGAAGAACAGAAATATTACAGTTTATTCCTACTCACAGTCATGCTAATGACAAGTTTTATATTCATGTCAGCTGAGTATGTTCAAGATCCCTGGGAAGATTAGGACTCTGAAATAAGCCAGGAAGTGTACCAGTGGAAACTTTGTGGATACGTGAGAGAAAAAATGACAATAAGTATGTAAATCAAAACCAAGAGTTTAGGAGTTTTTGACTGAGGGATGTGTGTATGTGAAAGCATCTGATTTATTTGCGAAGTTATTGGATCACAGAGCAGGGATGTCATCACTCCATGGGGTTTGGTGAACATAGCCGTAGCTGGTACTTAAGGACGTAGGCAAAGAAATGTTCTAAGTTTAGAGAAGAAATGTTCAAAAGTAGGGAAAGTTCGTGGAATTTTTCATGTAAGAAAAATTACATAATCAAGCTTGATTGATAGGATGTCTTTGTTAGTCCCAAATTTGCTACAAGTGCGTGCAAATCGGTTCTTATGGTAATAGCCACAGGGAGATACTGTTATGAAGAATACTTCATTACCCATTGACATTTTAACTAGCTTGGACCCGATCCACTGATGGTTTCAAATGACTAACATACCTCGCTTTCTGGTGTAAATTGCCAAAATAAAAAAAAAAAGAAAAAAAAAAAAAAAGAGGAGGGAAAAAAAAAAAAGGTCTAATCCCCCACTTGGTTTCTGCTTTAATTCACTTCTACCAGAGATCCAAAGGCTAGGAAGAGGAAGAGCCTGTAGCAGGCTAGTGTGTATTGTTTAGAAGAATGGGTTTCTAGTCTGACTCGTTGATCTCAAAGGTCTTTTTCAACCTAGTTGATTCTCTGATTCTGTCTTTAAACTAACGTTTCACCATTTTTTAATGAAGTGAAAAAAATTTGGTAGATCTAGGTGATATGCATGTCAGGGCCTACCCAAAGAACTTGTCTCAGAGACCGATGGAGCGTGTGGGATCCCAGCCTTGCGCCGGCTCCCGCAGAGGAGGGATCTGGACGCTGATTCGCGTTCCTGCTTAAGCTCCCTGACCTCCGAGGAGGCTGGCGGGCTGTCACTGCCGCATCAGGGTGCGGCGGGAGGTGCCTTCCAGGAGCCCGGCACCGAATGCCCGGAGAAGCTGGTCCTGCCTCCTCCTGGCTGCCGGGGTGCGGTGCGGGGTGCACTGGGATGCGCAGTGCAGTGCGGGGTGCGGTGCGCCGTGCGGGGTGCGGTGCAGTACAGGGTGCATTGGGGTGCACAGTGCAGTGGGGGTGCACTGCGGGGTGCATTGCGGTGCGGGATGCCGTGCGGGATGGGCTGACGCCCCGGGCCCGGCTCCACTAGGTGGCAGGATGCCGAAGGGCTCCGCGCTGCTGTCCTGGAGCCCGGGCGGATTTAGCCCTGCCTCTACGTATTGTCTGAGGACATGATAAAATGCGGACAGCTTCCTGGAGTCCTGCCTGCCCCGCGTTTCTTACTGGTTTTGCCATTAATAAAGCAGAATCGAGAAGGATTCGAGGGAGCTCTGAGACACAAAGGAACCCGGTGCGGTGACAGGGTAAGAGGGCACTTGTTGGCTCGGCAATCTACGAGGAAGAATTGCCAAGGCAAGGAGAAGTTCTTCATGAAAGCACATCGGGGTGTAGCGAGAAACGTTGAAAATAACAAGTGCCTGCAAAGTTTGCGAAGAGTAACAGCTGGTTAAACTGTAGCCCAAGCTATAAGTGCGTAGAAAAGTATGCTCGCTTCTTTACAGAGCCGGTTTAGAGGGCAACGGCTGCATGATTAAGTCCGTATTTTTTTACGTTACAGAAATGAAAGGACACTGGAATGTGTAAATATCAAAATAAAGAAGCAAATAAAATTAAATCCTGCACAGAATTAAATCATAGGCTCTTTTTTTCTTGCTTCTTGTAGTCTTTGTCTCTTTCACGTATGCTTTCTGCTATGCTCCATTAAAGCAGTGGTTTTGTTTGTATGTCACACATATAAAGCTTCAGAAACAGCCTTAGTGTTAGATCTGGGTGTTTGAGCTAAACTCATTAAAGATACAACTTCAGTTCCTGTTCGTCTCGGGTCAGGTACGGGTCTGACAGAGAACTTGAAAAACTGAAGCAAGTGTATTTTAAAGTGGGTATGATCGCTCTCGCCCCGCACCCTTCCCTGGGCTGACCGCCCGCCCTCTGCCTTAAACCCGTGCGCGCTGCGCTCGCCCGCGGGACCGCGCACAGGCGGAGGGGCGGCGGACGGCGGCTCCTGGCCCCGGGTACCCACCAAGGCCAAACGCCGCTAAAGTTCGGCTCCCGCGGGTCTCCGTGGGATGCAAGCAGGCGCCCTGTGTACCGGGACGGGCTCTGCGGTGAGGAGCTGCGCGCTCGGGAGGGCGAGGGGGTGTCCACGCCCCGACGGGGCTATACTCGCTGCGCTGTCCCCGCTGCCCTGGACCGAGGGCAGGAGACCCATCCGAAGGGGTGGTTTTCCCACCTCGGCACATGATCAGAAGGGGGATNCCGGGCGGATAAGGTGGGAGAGCCGCAGGAGCGGAGTGGGCGAGCGAGGCGTCAGCGACTAGCGGCTGCCTCCGGATCCCCGCTCGCCGCATCTCACCTCACCTCACCATGCAGAGGTCTCCCCTGGAGAAGGCGAACATCTTCTCCAAACTTTTCTTCAGGTGGGAGCCCCGGTGCGGCTGGACGCGTGCGGGCGGGGGCAGTGGGCCGGGCTGGGCAGCGGCGGGCGGGGGGTCAGCGGGGGGTCCGCGCCCCCCGCC
>VXBB01003356.1:845482-936235 GCA_013399915.1 Illadopsis cleaveri | reverse complement strand
CTTTGGTCCATTTTAGCCCGATATGATAGAGGGGAATGATCCCAAATATAACCTGTTCCTAAAGTTTTACAAACATCCAGGTAAAAGTGATGATCCTATAGTTTTTCTCGAGTGGTGCTGCAGTGGGAAAGAAGTCATGCTTGCTGCCAAATACAGTTAGAACCAGAGTGTATGCATGACAGGAGTGCAAGCAATTACACATTCTCCATAGATGATGCTTCAGTCAGTGCTCCTGTCAAGTGTAAGACAGAAATCTGTAGGAAATAAGTCTATATTAATTTAATTGCTTGAGGGGCCACTTGCTTTATTTAATTTTAATTCATTATAAACATCTATAAATTTATCATCCTAGAACCTAGGGTTTTGAAGGTGAGAAGAAAAAAACCTAATAAAATAAAGCAAATGTATTTTTGATTCCTACCATGAACATTTCCACGTCTGAAACCATATGCAGTTCCTGCTCATTAAGTACATAATTAACCATCGTGAGGCCTGAGCTCATTTTGTAAATCACAGTCTTTAAGTCAATTGAGTGGTGTTTTAATCATGTTTATCATGCATGATGCATTATACTGTACCAACTATTGGTCAGGTAACTGTAACTAAAGTGATAATAATAAAGTATATGAAGTTAAGGAGAGGTTCATAATGAATATTAGCTAGAGAAAAGAAATGGAAAAAAGATGTATGAAGAGAGATTGCTTTTTTTCAATGGCAATGGAATAGTTGCTATCAAGTACAACACAGTACTTGTTTCAGTGAAGTAACTTTTATTAGAGTCTGCAATGCATTTATATGTGAAGTACTGATCTGAATATGATGTGGTAAGTTGAAGATCATGTTAGCAGAAATTATGTTAAATTATTAGCTATGATTATTCAGTAAATCTTGCTGATAAATATATTACTATTTAATATTGTAGAAGCTGTTGTCAGCTCTAGGTGTGTAAACCTGTTGGCAAGGTTTTATTGCTTCATAATCTATCCTGTTTGAGCGAGAGTGATAGGTTTAACATGTATTAAAATCAGAATGTACCTCTCTGCTCATAATTGAGTAATTTATACGTGTTTCAGTATTGTTTGGACCTTTTTTCTTAATTCTTTGTGCAAAAAAAAGGTGAGAAAATGCCTTGATATACAAAGACTAGTATCTTATAGAAACTGTTGCCTTTTTGTTGTATTAGTGATGGTGATACTACTGGGGCAAAAAAAAAAAAAGATAATTTCTAGGAGTGGTCATGATAGAAAGTATTTAAAATTAGAAGTTAACTTTCATCCTAAATTTTAAACAATTTGGGTTTAAAGCCTGAGTGTTTGTGGTTAAGAAACAAGGTGTGAAAACAAGTTGTTTGAGTTCCTCTGTTAGGGGGACACTTAGAAAACATTAGATACTGAGAGTTTGGAGGTTCAGAGATTGTTTTGTGTTCTGTTGTATCTTCCTTATTACATTTGAAGAGTTTATCTCTTTTGTTCCCAACCACATGCAAAACATTCTTTGTTCACTGGCAACTCTTTACCTTGCTTAAAGAAAAGAGTTTTATGCAGAAGAAGTCAGATCGTCATATGCTTATCTTCATTGTGAAGCTTAATTTTTGTCTTTATAACCATTGCTTATTTTCTTTTGGAATTTTGGGGTTTTGAAAGGTCAAGGCCAAACCTTTTGTCACAAACAATATTGGACGACTTTGCAGTCACCTAGTTTTTATTGAAAATTAACTGAGATCAGGAAGTCTTGTTAATTAATCAATTTTTATCTGAGAACTGGCACACAGAGTTATTGTTGGAGTTTCAGAAATGGCTGCAACTATGGGACAATTCTGACTTTGTTACTTTTCTTTTACATGCAACTTTAGATATTAAAATATTAGTTCTCAAAAAGTAATCCTTGTGCTTGTGTCCATTCTTTAAGCACATATTTTTTCTTTGGTAGCTATCAAACGTGACAACTCTTGGCAAGACTGAGTACTTTGGTGCCTGTTTCACTATTAAATCCAAATGAGAAATACAAACTAACTCAGCTTTTGTGTCAAGTCTTCTCATGGATTCAGTCAGTCAGATCTGCTCTAGTTGCTTCTTGCTTTCCAAACTAGAGAAAAAAAAAATCTATACATTTATACAGCTGTCCTGTGGTTCCCAGAACAATTTAGCCAGTACAGGATAAATGTTGGATTCATTCTTCTGCCCTATGTGTGTTGCAAGGGCTAGGGAAAAGAATTCAATTCTATACCTCACCTCTTCTAGGAAGTAGGACCAAGTGTTACCGGTGTTTGGCAGTGAAGGTATTTTAGTTCTCTGTCTCTGCCTCAGCTACTTTTTAGAGCATGAATCAAGAGTGACTCTGTACTCTGCTGAATAAAAAACTTCTTTGCAAGTCCTAACTCCTGGTTTGGGACTTCTTTAGAAGTCTGCTAATAACTTCTAAGGTGGATGAGAGCATTCAGGACTTAAGTTTTGGAAGTACTTAGCCCATATGCTACAGTAATGTTATTCTATCACTCTTTCTAGCTTAATTCAGTCATAATTTCAAGTTTAACAGTGTCTTGTACAAGACAGTTTCTGGTTTGAAAAAGCATTTTCATGAGAATTAAATTGATTCCCTTCAGAGAAAGGAGCTAAAGCCAGACCTTCTCTAGGCAGCCCCTGCTCTATCCTTGAACTGCATATCTTAGAATTCAATGCCAACAAGTTACTTCAGATTTTCATCCTTGGACTGAAAAATCTTGTGTTTTCCTCATGAAGTTTGGGATTTAACGTGTACATTTTTACTACAAGTTTCTCCTGAAACTGTCTTGAGTTCCTAAAAGTGCCAGATTTTGCACAGGAAGCTTAAAGGCCTAATTCATGTCTATAAATTTCACTCAGGAGGGCAGGTGTCTGGAAATTGTCATAACCAATATATATTTGGAGCCACCCTTATCAATACCTAGCTATACCTAGCACTTTGGTCATCTTTCCTCTTTGAATAAGGAGCCTCTTTGTACAGTAGCAGGTGAATGGCACAGTATTATGCCTCAGTTTCTGGGGCAGTCAGCTTAGACACTTATACAAGCCAATTTTTCTATCATATATTGTTATGGCCCTGTATGTATCTAGCCCTGATGAGCAGCCTTTCACCTGTCCCAGGCAATTGTAAATCCTGCCTGTTAGTGACAACCAAGCACAGATGCAGCTGCAGTACAGATTATGGCCCTGTGAGGCTGCCTGATCAAATATTTTCAAATATTTTGTCTGTTGCCACAAGTGCTGGTCTGCCAGTCCTTCAGATCCGTCTAAAACAGCAAGGTGTCAGCTTCTGAAAGTCAGATGGTTCAAAGATATGCATGCAAGTTTTGGACTCCTTCTGAAAATTTGACTTTTATTGCTGTTTCCAAGATAAAATGTGAAACTTGAAGTGAACTGGAGAAAGGACACGGAGTCTCCTACACTTCAAGTAATTTCAGTCGCAGGAATACCTTCTTTAACAATAAAGCTAAATTGTGTCCTTGCTCAGTCTGATACTGCATCTTTGGTCTAATGACCAAAAATGCAAACCTTGTCTATCACAGGGACCTTCTCTGGCTGTTTTATAACTCTAAAGCACAGATGCCTAGATCAAGTTACATCTGACTTCTGAAATACATTTAAAGTCTGTTTTCTTCCTGCAGGAGGAAGACTTACTATCTTGATACTCAAAATAAACTATCAAGCATTTGAAATATTTGCAGACCTATCTGTACCTTGTTATCTTCTAGATGCTTATTTGATTTTGGTGAGATAGAAAGTAATCCATTCAAATCCTTGATCTTTTTTTTTTTTTTTTAAATACTGTAGGCAATGACATGGTTCGTAGATTTATTATCTGTATTACAGAGGTATCTAAATGCACTGACAGAAACTTGAAGTCCTTTGTTCTAAGCAAAATATTTGATAAGGAAGTCTGTTTTGAAAATCTTGAAGTCTAAGCATATAGCACAAAGGATGGATTAAAAAGAAACTTCCTTACTAGTTCTTTAGAGAAGAAAGTGGGATATACAAGGATTGTGATTTGTCCTAGGAGCATGTGGTGGAGTCAGTGCAATCTGCCTGAGATCTCCTATCTAGAACTTTGATTGCACGAGAGTATTTCTGGTGTGACAAAGTTATTTCAGAATATTTCTGCTGTGAACAAGTATCACCTCTTTCATACTGAAGAATCTAAGTTTCTGAATGTCTACATTTTTGGATATACTAAATTTAAAAGTGGTGAGAGTATTGTAACTTATTACAAGAGGTTTCTGCAGGTTGCTGTTATCTTGCTTTATGTTTGTTCTCTTCACCCACCCCACAGCTTTGCAGTATACATATGTAGGTATAGTTGTGGAGGCAGGATGGTTCCAACTTGACATCCAGGTAATGATGTGCGACATTATGTCCTTGTAAATAGGTAAGTTAAAGGTGAAATTTAACTAGTATATAAGGAGGCATATTGGAACACATTGCCAAATTTTGCCATGTGAACTTGTAGATGCAGTTCAACTGCCTTCCATGAGAGTGAGGGTATGCCTGGGTGAGACAAGCAAGAACTCAGAGGCTGTTTACATATCAGTCCCTCTCTTATAAGCAAAAGGATCTTCATGAGCTTTTTCAGTCAGCAAATAGCTAATCCAAGGCTGCATTGTCATGAAACTCCCCAAATTAGGAGAGAATAAGTAGGCATTTAAGACATATTTTGAAACAGCATTGTTTTTCAATTTAAACCAGAAGCTTTGTGCCTGTAAGATATGAGTAAACATCCTTCTTTCAGGAGAGGATAGATAGGAAAGGGGAATTGATCCTGAAAGGCAGCACTTGGGGTGGGCTATTGCAATACAAATGTCTTGACTCCATGGGCAAGGTTGTGCCTTAGGAGAAAATCCTAAGTGATTGCTGGTAAAGGTGCTTGGTTTTAGGTACATTCCCATATTTTAGTGTTAGTATTTATCCTTTATTTTTCCTCCCAACTTTTATTGATCTTGATGTGAACCTTTGTTGTGTTGGAGTAATTCTGGTACCTCACTATAACTTTCACTTTAACTCATTTTAAAGTTAATCTTTAAGTTGTGGAATGCTTTTATTTCTCTATTGGTAATAAATACAAAGAAAACAAAACCACAAAGGTCTCCCCGGTGTTGCTTTGCTCAAAGCCCAAGACTGTTTTGGAAATCAAAAGATATGAGGCATTTTCTCATTAATTTGCAAGGCTGATGCTGGGGAATAACATCATCAAATACCAGGATACAGAGAAAATGGCAAAGAGCAAGTAGTAAGAGAAACAGCACCTAATTCAGGGTCGATTCCATATTACTGCAATGGTAATTTACGTTTTGACACTTGGTATTAAAATTAAATAAAATGTGTGTGTTCACCTGTTTGTTTATATCTGACCATGTACCAGTCATTGGGGTTGGAACAAATTATAGTTTTGGAAAAGGCCATTGTACCTGATGTGCAACTCTGTGCTATTTTATTATGAAAAATATTTTAAAAAATGCATGGCTAACAGAGTGAAGTGCTAAATTGGGTAAAATGTGTTGCTATCACATAGTGACACATCTGGAAGATTTTAAAATTCAATTAAATCATGAATAGCACTGCTCTGCAACAGTTTTGCTGGTGCAAACTTTCTGTAGTGTTCTTTGTTCTTTCAAAGGACTAGAAGAGAAATCTTTCTCTTATTTTTGCTGAGGGATAAATAATTGAGAAAAAGAGTGAAGATGAAGGAACGTCCTCTCCTAGTCAATCTAACTGTAGGTATATGCTGAAACAGCGTTGCAAACTCTACTCATAGCACATCACTGTTCTTTTGTTAGCTTTGTTAAAGAAATATTTGAGGCATGTGTTACACTTGATGTTGGTACCTAAACAATTGACAGATTGCAATACCGTTAATATATTCTGTCCTTCCATCTTGCACAAGCTATCCCCTGATGTACTTTGTTTTCTTTCAAATACCTCTCAGTACTTCTGCAAACTGAAATATCTTGACTACCTGACTAATTGTAAGGAACAAAATTTTGAATTACTGCTAAAAAAGCATTTAGAAATCAGATAAAAATTTGAACAAACGTCACTTCGCAAAAACTCGGCATAAAAGACAAGACTTCCCCAAGAATTGCTGTGGCATAATCCTAATTAAGCTTTGCTTTTGAAATCCTGGGGTTTCAGCAGAACATTGAGTATTCCTAAAATGGTGCTGCTCACAGCTAGTGGCAGAGTCAATAATATTGCAGCTAAATACTTTCCATGTCAAATAACACCTCATGGGGAAGATTTGTTTATTAGTGAAGAAATTAAAATCTTAATTTTTGTGATATGGGGGAAAAAACGACGACAGCAAAACAGAAATCAGTAGGATGTACATTTACTTTTGTTGTTGAAACCCTGCAATAATTATATTTAAATATTAAACTATATTGCATTTTTTTTGTTTATAAAGGGGGAAATGCTAAAGTTAATATAGTTTTCAGAATATATAACATGTTATTTCAGTAGGTTATTATTCAAAACAGAGTAATTGCAACCCTACTCTGTTGAGGGTAACCAAGGGGCAGGGAGCAGGAAAAGGGCTGTTGTGTTCCATGGGCATGCTGACTTGTCCCATCTGTTAGCAAGGATCACAAAAAGCTAGGGTCACCTTTTACAGCTGCATTACAGGATGCTCAAAGAAGACAGCTGGTGGTGCAGACACTCTTCTGAAGAAGCAGTTTTGGGTGTACTAGAGCAACTTCCAGTATAAAGTAAGCAATAATTTACAATTTGCTGCTGCTGGAATGATGGGTATCTTTTGGGGGAGGATGGGAGTGCAGAGCCTCTGATGTAGTCTGGTCAGAGGGACTCTTTGGGAATATCTGAGATCTACATGGTACCTCAGCCTTTTCTTGCAGTTGGTAAGAATTCATGGCTCTACAAGCACCTTGTAAATCTTGGCTCCAAAGCATCATAATTACAGCTTGTGTTCCTTCCTCCCTGCCCTCCCCCCACCTTCCCCTTAACTGTCAATTAAAGCCAGAGGCACTATTCTTGCTCTCTCCATTGAATTTTAGGTCCAGTTCCTTAGGAGCTGCAGTCACTATGCTTAACTATATTTTGCACAGATATTAATGCTTTGTAGAAGGGAGTGAAACCATGGTCACCTCTGTGCTGCTCAGTAGATGTGTTGTGCACAGAGCACCTGTTGAAATGGTACCAGTCTGATCAGTGACCCTTGTAGGAAAGCTGCTCTGTTTTGCTTGTCTTGGGTAGCCCAGCACCACTGCTCTGTTACTGTCTCAGGAAACTGTGCTTCTTGATCTGAAGGGCCTGATGCAGCTAGGGTATTCCTGTGCTCAGGAAGAAGATCTGGGTAGTTGGCTTAGCAACACAGATGCTCCTTCTGTCTTCAGTGACACACAAAGCAGCCTTAAGGGAGAGTCAGATCCTGTTGACAAATTGTCTGTGTTAATACTCTCTGGAAAGCCAAAGACATCTGTCCTATTGATAAAATTTGCTTGGGTGGGATGAGTCTGAACATGCTGTAGAAAGCAATAGCTGTAATAAGAAATCTGTTACATACTGGTTAAGTAAATGACAAAGAAATGATCATTAGAGATCTACCAAACAATATGTTATATATATTATATATATATATGAAGTTCATAGTGTATGTTTTGCTACAGACAATAGATATCAGATGTGGAACTTGCCTTCTTCTTTTCTTTCCTACTGTACATCTTTGAAATTTGTTCCCTGCTGAGTTTCATATGTGTGTACCCATAACAACATTCCTAGTTAGTGGCAAAACTCTCACAGAACTACAGGTTCCTCTGTGAAAGGGTTCATTGAATGCCAGCCAGTAATCCGATGGCATTTGCTAACATAATGCTGTAAAGCCAATCTGTTTCCCTTCCTTCTTGCTCTCTTCTTTTCAGAATAAATTGCTCTTTCTCAACAACCTCAGGAAAAACTTCAGCATTAATGCTGACAAATTGTTTCCAATAAGCCAAAAAAAAAAAATAGAAGAGCCATATTCATTGACAAACTCTGACTATGCTGTATCACCTAGTGTTATGGAAACATGGGTAACTACAGATTATATTGCCAGTTAAAATAAATTCATAGTCATTTTGCATTTCAAATCTTTGCAAAGAATCTAGAACATAACGGCTATAGGAATCTGGCAAAGAATTGGTTTTATGAGATGTTTGTGTTTTAGGTCCAGTATATTCCTTTTAATGAAACACAAACTGGCTCCCACAGTTCTTGACAGCACACCTCAAGCAGCTGTTGAAAATCCACCTTGAGCCAAATGTCACACACCAGGCCAGCTCCTCCCATGGTTACCACTCCAGCCTGAAGCCACTTGAAGTCACAGCGCACAAATTGGCCGGATCTATTTAGGGTAGGCCTTCCAAGCAGGGCCAGGGCAGCTGGGAGATGAACATCTCTGTGCAAGCCCTGCCAGCAGCTTGCAGTAGGAACCTGGCTGAATACTAGCAAGTCCCCAGGGGAAGGTGTCAGCGCTGCTCCTTTAGCTGGATGGAGGAGTTTATCTAGCACAGTTGCAGCTACTGTAATGAGCAGTGAGATGGGGATGAGGACTGCATAGGTCTTTATCAAATGCTGACTTAGGAGAGGAGGGTAGTTTAGGGACCACATAATTCTGATGGCAATGATAAATACACCTGGTTATCACAGAGTTAAGCACAGAGTAAAACGAGAGACATTTCTAGAAGTACAGTAGATCTGCTAAGAGTGCTGCCTTCCCCAAATGATAATACAGCCACTCAGTTCTCTTTCTAAATGCAGTCACATTTTGTTAGTTCAGGCTGTGGCAAAATGCCAGGATAGGTGTTAACCAAAACTATAAATAAAATAAAATAAAATATGTGGAGGGAAACAGTGTAATAAAAAATGTTTTCTCAAAACATACAAAGTGAAACTGTAAAGCACTTATCTTTTGTCAGGTTGGGAATTGCTTATTGCAGTCTCAAAGCATTATTAAGGAGCTTAGGAAGGTTATTCCTTAGCTACAGTGTTGTGAATTAAAGAAGTTGCCTAGGAAGTACTGTTACTTCCTTGCATTAGTTTCAGTAGTGGTTTTGTATCCCATAACTTGTATTCATTCTGTAATTACTGAAATATCTGCATATATGGGACATCAGTGAAGCTGAGAACAGGAGCTCATGAGAGTTTCTGTTCCTGAATGACAAGGATTAGCCAGTTCTCCACAAGATGTGCACAAAGCCAGTAGCAACTGGTCCTTTGTCTTCAGGAGCTGGCAAAATACAAATCAGTACCTGATATACCATTTGCAGTATCCATGAAAGACTTTCGCATACGTGTTACATGTAATTCAAAGTTTTTCTTCTAATCTATTTTATTCCTGAAAAATATTGTCCCCTATTTCCAGTAGTTGTAAAGTTTATGGATGTTTTATCACCTCCAAATGGTAAAATGAGAATCCAGTGACTATACAAAGTGGACTCTCCTTGCTCCCTTCCTATAACATACCATGAGTCACTTATTTCTCAGCTACAGTGGTATGAAAGACTGAGCTAGAAGCTATCTAATTCATCTGAACCCATACTATTATTGCAGAAAGGAAGGATACTTCCTCAATTTCTTAAGGCATATTCTCTTTGCAGTGAATGTGATATAACCATGCACTTGAGAAGTATCTCGGTGCTTTACTGAATTATGGGGATTATAAACTGGTGTCTCATGCAATTCATGACTTCATTAAAGTAAAGGTTCTAGTGTGCATTTGCGTGCACACAGTTGCACACAAGTAGTCATCTGTTGTTTTAAGGCATTTTTTGCACTTTTGTAGTGTTCAATGATGTTCTTTTACCTTTGTATCAAATACTTTGCACCTTCAGAGGCTGCAATTGAGAATGTGGATTACTTTGTGTGTATGACATATGTTCTTACAGGCATACAGGTAAGCATATCCAATAAGCTGTTTGTATCTTCTAAGTGACTGTGGGAAACATTATTGCATATATTTTGTGGGGTTTTAGCTGTTGTCTACAAAAACTGTTTAAAACAAAAATTTTGAAATTATTGAGGTTTTGCAAAATTTTATCATAATTGTGAATCATGCAGGGTTTTTTACAACCTCTGGTTTACATATGGAAGTATGATAGCAATCAACCACAAGCTGCTTCTTTTGCAGGTACTTCATTTTTTTAAGGAAATAATTTTATCCATGACAGTAAAGCAGAAATACAAATAGTTTCAAAATACATCATTAGTTCAAAACTGTTCTTGTGTTTTGATCCAGTCCTTTGCTTTCAAAAAGATTTCTGAACAGAATCCGGTGAAAAATTTTGTATAAGTTGATCCTGGGAGATTCATAGGCTTTTTTGGAGCCGAATTGTTTGATAAAATTAGTCACGGCTTATAAAGGTTTACTCTACAGAGTAGCCATTTGGAGTAGTCTTTTCCTGCTTTGTTTTGTTTTGTTTCAGCGTGCCCTTTAAATTGGTGTTAAAATTTTAAACATGACATTTGAAAAAACAAATACAAAATATGTGTATATAATGGACACAATGAAGATCTTGTGAGGAGTTCTACACAAGATTTGTGTTCTTCAGTGCATTTGCAGGATGTCATATAATCATAGAATGGCTTGTGTTGGAAGGGATCTTAAAGATCACTGCGTTCCACCCCCCCTGCCAGGGGCAGGGACATTTTCCAATAGACCAGGTTTCTCCAAGCCACATCCAACCTGGCCTTGAACAGTGCCAGTGATGGGGCATCCCCAGCTTCTCTAGGCAACCTGTTCCAGTGTCTGGCTACCCTCACAGTGAGGAATTTCTTCCTAAGATCTGATCTAAACTTGCTCTCTTTCAGTTTGAAGCCATTTGCCTTTGTCCTTTCATTACAAGCCCTTGTAAAAAGTTTCTCTTCAGGAGGCCCCTTTAGGTACTGGAAACCTGCTTTAAGATTTCCCCAGAGCCATCTCTTCTCCAGGCTGAACAATTCCAGTTCTCTAAGCCTTTCTTCATGGGGAGGAGTGCTTCACCTTTCGTATCCTCTTTGTGTTCTCCTCTGGACTTGCTCCAACAGGTTCTTGTCCTTCCTGTGGTGAGAATCCCAGAGCTGGACACAGTACTCCAGATGGGGTCTCCCCAGAGCAGAGCAAATAGGAATGAAACTTACATGTCCACATAGCTCTGATTCATTATTCATTTATATGGACATAGCACATAGCATATTTGAAAATACAGTACAAAGGTTTCAATCCCCTGTTCATTTGTCTCCTGCTGACTCAGTAGGAATTTGGGCATCATCCCACCCCAAAACTTATAAAATGAAGGAGTTTCACAATTATTCTTTTAATATTATATTTTTCAATGTAGTTTTGTAAATATAATGCAGGGCTGCTCTATATTGTGTCATATATGTGTGTGTATGTGAGTGCATGTGCACTTAGATGTACTTGGATGCTGTGGGCAAAATATTCAGGGTGAGACAAAGCAACTTCAGAATTAATGCTAGATTTTTTTTTTATTTCTAACTTCTTTTTTTTTTTTAAATATTTGTTTAGATGGACAAGCCCAATTTTGAAAAAGGGGTACAGGCGACGGTTGGAGCTGTCAGATATTTATCAAATCCCTTCTGCAGACTCTGCTGATAATCTTTCTGAAAAACTGGAAAGGTATGAAAGGTTAATTAAATAAATTTGTTTCGGGAATCACACTGCAATTTTCATTACAAAGCTTTTGGATTAAATGTTTAAATAACGTTGGGTGAACGCTGATTGCACAGTTGTACTTTAGACATGACTAGGATCCCTGGTGCAGATGTACAACCTAGATGGTCTAAATTACTATATACCTGTGCCTGTGATATCTGCCATTGATCACAGAATCACAGAATATGCTGAGTTAGAAGGGTCTTAGAAGGATCATCAAGTCTAAATCCTCACTCTGAAGAGCACATTCCGAAGAATCACACCATGTGCCTGACAGCATTGTCCAAATGCTTCTTGCACTCTGTCAGGCTTGGTGCTGTGACCATTCCCTGGGGAGCCTGTTCCAGTGCCCAAACACCCTCTGGGTGAAGAACCTTTTCATAATATCCAGCCTAAACCTCCCCTGACTCAGCTTCATGCTGTTTCCTCAAGTCTTGTCACTGGTCACCACATAGATCAGTGCCTGCCCCTCCTCTTCCCTTCACAAGGAAGTTGTAACTGCAATGAGGTCTCCCCTCAGTTTCCTCTTCTCCAGGCTGAACAGACCAAGTGACCTCAGCCACTCTTCACACGGCTTCCCCTCAAAGCCCTTCACCATCCTTGTTGCCCTCCTTTGGACACTCTCTCATATCTTTCTTATATTGCAGCACCCAAAACTGTCCACAATATTCAAAGTGCGGCTGCAGGAGTGCAGAGTAGGGCTGGGCAATCCCCTCCCTTGCCTGGCGATGATGCACCCCAGGACACGGGTGGCCCTCCTGGCTGCTGACTCAAATTCAGTTTTCCATTGACCAGAACCCTCTTTCTGTGCTGCTGCTTTCCAGTATCTCATTCCTCAGTCTGTCTGTACATCCAGAGCTGCCCCTTCCCAGGTGCAGAATCTGCACTTTCCAATGTTGAATTTCATATGGTTGGTGACTGCCCTGTTCTCTGTGTTGTCAGGGTTTCTCTGCAGGGCCTCCCTGCCCTCAAAAGAGTCAACAGCTCCTCCCAGTATTTTATTGTCTGCAAACTTGCTCAGTATCCCTTCCTGTCCTGCTTCCAAGTCATTTATGAAGATGATGAAGAGCACAGGGCCAAGGATGGAGCCCTGGGGAACCCCACTAGTGACAGGTCACCAGTCTGATGTCACCCCGTTAACTCATGTGCCCAACTCATGAGTCAGTTGCTCTACCCATTGCATTAAGTGTTTATTCAGCTGAGTGCTGGACATTTTGTCCAGAAGGATCCTGTGACAGTATCAAAGCTTTACTGAAATCCAAAGGGATTGCATCCACTGTCTTCCCTTGGTCAGCTGGGTGGGTTACCTTGTCACAAAAGGAAATGAGGTTTCCTCTCATGCAGCTGTGCTGGCTGCAACCGATGACTGCCTTGTCTTTCAAGTGTTTTACAATACTTCCCAGAATAGTCTCCATAGTTTTGCTGGGCACTGAAGTGAGACTGATAGACCTGTATTTTTTGGGGTCCTTCTTCTTGCCCTTCTTGAAAACTGAGACAGCGTTTTTCAGTCAGCTGGGACTGCTCCAGATTCCCAAGACTTCTCAAAAATCATGGAGAGAGGTTTTGCAATGACATCAGCCAGCTCTTTGAGGATTCTGGTATGAATCCCACTAGGCACCATAGATTTGTAGGGATCCAGTTGGAGCAGCAGATACTGCACAATTTAAGGGTGATGAGCAAGGCTAGACTCAGAGCTTCAATATTGGTTCCCTGAAAAGGGAGACAGCAGAAATGCTATTCTTTCTTCCCAAAATAACATTATAAAACCTTGGTTTATTTTTCCTTCAATGAAATAACATTCTTAATTTCCTTTGATACCACTGTTGGAAGTCTAATTGTTTCTGCAGAAATCATACTCTGACTTTCCTCATTTAGGTTTTCCCTCTTCTTTACCCAATTTCAGTGGGTCCTAATTTAGAAACTGTGTTGCACTTGTGACTAGCTCTGAAAACAGAGGTGCCTAAACCCATTCCCTCTCCACCAACTGATGTCGTAGCTTTCACTAGTGTTCCAAGGCAGCTTACATCTGCACTGCTGTACCAATCCAGTCAATTTTAATTGCAGTGTGGCATAAGTATTCCAAACCAGTGGAATTTACTGAGAACATTGGTATGCTTAATGTGTTTTGATAGTTTATAAATGAAATATTTTGGTTATCTAATATTCAGTTGAAAGTTTGAGAAAATAGTTAGTTGAGGATATTCTCAGGAGTGCCTTAAACTGTGAATTGAATTTTGCCAAAACATATATTCTCTGTATACAGCATTTCTTCTGGTCTACAATTTATTATTGAAAAGAAAGTTATTGTCCCAACAACAAGGTTTAAAATAGTGCTGTAGAAAAGCCACAGTAGAAAAGAAATAGTAGAAAAGCCACATTTTTGATGCTTTGTTGGTGCTTTCTTTTTTGCAGACTGGAAGAGCTCCAAAACGTTTATTTGCCTATTATTGTACTCTAGTTTTAAGTACAGCAGGTTTCTTTAAAACATACAATGTGACCTTTTCATGAAATAATTCCCTGCAGGGTGATGTATGACCAAGTATTTAAACCTACCAAATATGTGGTTGAACTAGGTTTGAGCTTCTATTGATCTATCAAGTGCAAGAACGCCAGATTCTTGGGGTGTCTGCAAAGCTTTCTTTCATTAGCCACCTTAGCTGAATCTCCTTGGATATACTTGAGTGAATTGAAGTATGTCACAGCCATAGACCCATGTATTTACTCATACAACTTAATGGTTCTGATTTTGATTCCTTTTCAGAG
Source organism: Illadopsis cleaveri (assembly GCA_013399915.1). Lineage (NCBI taxonomy): Eukaryota > Metazoa > Chordata > Aves > Passeriformes > Timaliidae > Illadopsis > Illadopsis cleaveri. The sequence continues at coordinate 921,799 of VXBB01003356.1, read as the reverse complement.
AATGGGACAGAGAGCTGGCAACTTCAGAGAAGAAACCAAAACTCATAAATGCTCTTCGACGATGTTTTTTCTGGAAATTTATGTTCTATGGAATAATTTTATATTTAGGGGTAAGAATTGTTCTTCTCTTCAGTAAGCTTTTAGTGTTCCTTAAATAGATCCAAGTTTTAGGGACTGCTGAATTAATACAGAATATTGTGAATAGCTTCAGATTTTTTCTCTGTGTATTGCTTACAAAGTGATAAATACAGAGATGTATCCAGGGACTTTCATTTAAAAAAGTATTTTCTGATTATATCTTCATAACTTTAAAACATACATATTAATAGTTTTTAAGTGTTTCTAGTGCTGTTAGTTTTCCCAAGTGTGTGATCGGGAACTTGATGTGAATGCCTGAACTGATTATGTTTATCACCTTTCCAACATATTAGGTAGGATTACCTTGACTTACCAAATGCCACCTGTTTGTTTGACAATCCTATCACTGGGGTTAAGAGCTGTGAAAATAATTTATTGCTTAATGGTGTCTCACTAGGTATGTGTAGCCAGACGGTAAATTTGAAAATTGCTGTTAACCAATATGCACATTAAATATCTGTGTTACTTACAAATTTCTGTGATTTAGTAGTAAAAAGGAGAGGATATCACCTATGTAAGGAGTGGCAGGCAACCTGGGGACTAAAATGATGTTGTGAGGTTATGCAGGGAAAACATCAGAAGGGCTAAAGCCAAATTGTAACTAAATTTGACCACTGCAGTTTAAGACAGCAAAGAAAAGGTTTCTATAAATACATTGGCAGCTAAAGGAAGGCTAAGGAGAATTTCCATTCTTAGCTGGATGCAGGGGGTAGCGCAGTGTCAGGAGGATACCCTTTAGGTACTGGACCCTAAATTGCCTTTGTCCAGGTAGGGCACTCAGCTATCTAGGACAGGGCCTCTTGCTATGTAAGGACCTGCATGATAACTGTTCTCTCTTTACTCCTTCATCACTTTTGTCAGCTCTTCTTTGGGATGACACCTTGTATTTGCAGACCCCTACTCAATCGTGTCTTTTATGTGCCCCTGTGATCTCATTACTGCCTTTATATTTTAACCTTTTACTCACCAAGCCACTCCTTACTCATGATAGGTTTGTATTTAAAAAAACCACACTGACAACAAAACAGTTCTAAAAGTGTAGCCTACCATGCACTGTAATGGCTGTTCCTGCTGAGTCTGCCAGCTAGAACCTTTGCACTAATGCATTCCTGTTAAAAGTTAAGCAGTATCTGAGGGCTTTTTCAGGCAGTCTTGAGGATAACACACTTCCCCAAAGTTTAGGCAATGTGTGTTGGCATGCGTATGCAGGGTTGATTTCTTCTTGTATGCTTTTTTAATGGAATACAATTTTAGACGAGGTGAGGACAGAACAAGACTGCAGGATTTTTGAGTAATATTCTTTGGTTGTGTGTATGGGTTTTTTAAAAAATTTCTTTAAGGAATCACAGATGTGTGCAATTAAACACATAGTAAATGAATCTGCACCTTCCACAATGAACATGGAAAGATTAAATCATAGTTTAAATTCTTGATTCGATTATCATTAGTGTTCAGTTTATTTAAAGCTGCTTTGTTTTATTGAAAGAGGAATTGAAAAAAACCCAAATTGCTCCTAAAGCTGCTGGTGTTCTTTGCAGGCCTTGCTCACGGAAATTAATGGGAGCTTTGCCATAATTTGAAAGGGGACAGGATGTTGTGCCGTATTGGCATAGGTGTAACCAAGTTGTGTGTTCTTTTGAACTTCATTTTCCTTTCAGCTCTTTGCTTGTCTAATCTCTGAGCTGTTTTCGTGGCATCTTTCTTGGACTGTGGTTTAAACTCTGCTGACATCTTGCTGTTTGTGTAGTTGTCCTTTCAACTGGCATCACAGCTTTGCTCTCATTAAGTCTAGCCTTTTTTCCATCTCTCCCTCATCCCTGATGCGCTGTAGGTAATGATGTTATTGCAGGGTGGACACTTGTGCTCTGACCCCCTAGAGTACTACAACTCCCCCTCATAAACATGATATGTTAGGCACATTGAGTTAGTGCACCTAATGTATCTGCTCCCCCGTTGTTTGAGACGGTTTCCACTCTTCACCCTGTCAGAATATGAGTCTTGCAATTTAAAGAAAATATGTTATGGTGGTGAAACAAAAATCTTGCTTTTTCACTACCTGCTAGCCAACTAGGTACTTTGCTGTGAGGATCAATTTCATTGTGTTTGTATTTTGGTCTTACATTTATTGCCATGAAATTTATATTTCCACTCAGGCTCAACAGCCGCTAACATTAACTTAGAAGTGGTTTTAGTATCATATCCCAAAGGGCCCTAATGAGGATTTCCTGAAGTTCTCGCATATGGGTCACGGGTGTGAGTGAGGAGGCAGGGAGGGAAACACTTCTTGGCCATATGCCAAAGAAGAGATGTGCATTATTGTCTTCAAATGCTGAGTGTTTGAACATATGGAGGATACACGTAACATAAAAGTTGTTGTTGCATAAGAATAATCATATCAGGTCAGATTAGCACAATATGTTGTGTCATAATCTCATTTCTCTTCAGATCTTTACTCTTTTAATTAAGATTTCTGTGAGGGGGACTCTTATGGGTTTTTCAGTAGCCTATGATCAATGCAGAGGGAAGAATAAGGACAGACAAAGGCAAAACATGACTCTTGAAAACTGAATTTTCTCTTAGGTGTACAAATTCCATTCTTTTTTCTAGGCAGGTTTTTGTAATCAGCTTATTCATATTTACATCCGTGGGTAATTTTGAGTTTACAAGAGGAGAAATGAAAACCAGGCAGTTCTGCTTTGGTTTGTATGTAGACTAGATAATATCTTTGGTAAGCAAGCTGATAAATCTCCATTGTAAACCAGTGGACTTTTACGCCCCATGACATAGCGTATGACTTGGCTTATTGCCAGCCACTATTCTAGTTTGTAAATCTTCTTTTTTTTCCAGTAAGCTCAGAATGTATGCAATAAACTTATAGTCACAACAAACACAGCAGCAGAGCATGTCATTTTCACTGGAATGAAAGTAAACACACACAAAAAATTGTTGCTATTTTAAGCCTATATAGAAAAGCTTATCTTGGAATCTCCAAGAATATGAAAACACCCTATTGTCCTTGAGAGGTCAATGTTTTGTATTTTATGAGTTTTGGGGAGACTTGGTTTGATGCTTTGGGATGCATATGGTCTAAGCACAGCTGTCTTGGGTCATGTGTTTTTTAATAAACACTCCTCCCTTTGCCCACTAATAACACTGAAGCCTTTGTCAAAGCTGGCTCCAGATTCACAGCAGCGTGGTGTTTAATTTGGGTAGTGTAGCACGTAGTACAGGTATGCTGCTTGAGATGTAAAATTCTACTTCTTCTGTGGAAAAAGTGCATGATAAGTATCAGCTCCACCAACAGTAACATTCAAAAGGGATTACAGTACAGGTTATAGAAGTACTTGCGATTGCTTTTGTATAAGAGAACCCAAAGGCGAAGAAAAAATACTGAAGGGGATTTTTCCATTCTATCTATCACAGTAGAACTGTAATTACAGGTGAACTTCACCAGTTCCCTTCTCTGAGTTTCTCTGGTGGTCTGAGTGCTTTTCATCTGGAGGGCAGTACTGGTAACTTACGGGCAGAATTTGATACATCTCTGTACAAAAGAATTCAGTAATGTCTTGTTACTTTGGAAGTATCATGTGCTTTCTGCTGCAATGCAACAGAAAGGAGACTAAGGAGATGCATGCAAGTTCATAACACCATGTATTTTTAAACTGATCATAAGAGTGAAGCAAAGGAGCACATACTTACTTCATGTCCTTCTGGAGTTCGTGCAGAAGATGAAGCAAAATGTTAGACCACAGCACATAGGAGATTTTTGCAGTTCTTTGGGAAAGACTAGGTAAAGAAAGAGGAGGCAACAGGCAGAGATGGAAAAAGATGAGGTTAGAGGAGTGAAAGTATGAGAATGATAGGGCAGGGAAATGGAAGAAAAGGTGAGGTAACACAGATAGGGTTTAATCACAATGGAAAAGGAGACTGAGGACAAATGTAATAACAGACTAAAGTAAAGTCAGAGCTTTAGCAAATCATTCGGATACCTTGTAGTTTAGTGGTTTGTCCTTACCTCTTTCTCCCCATCCTACCCTGGTTCTCTACCCCTGGATGGGACGTGCTGGGGCCTCCAATGTAGGAGGGATTGTTTTCTCTCTGGGACCTTTATTAAACTTGCCTACCTCACCATTTACTTCCTCTCCTTTTTTTGTTACAAAACTGGATACAATGACTAGAACTGTTGAGTAGGATGATCCAATTATTTATACTTTTATTCTGTTCCTATTTCCATTTATTTTTTTGTTTTAGCTATATTCTCACTGTCTTGTGAGAATGGTAGTGTTTGTTTTGGGAGTTCTGAGGCTTCCCTTGTCCTGTAAGTCCAGTAAAGTGCAGTGAGAACTGTCCCCTAGGGACCAAAAGAGAGGTCCAGCCTGATAAACTAGATTCAGTCATATGATATGGCTAATCCATTAAAACTGTGTAAGTGTGGAAGCTAATCTCAGTAGTCACTTTTGTAGAAAATGATCAAACCAAATTTACGAGACAGATTTATTTGCTTTGGTGCAGTTGCAGGAGCATCACAGACTTAGACAGCAGTGAGTTGTCTGTTCTCCTGTGCAATTACTGCAATTTTCTGTGGTTTGCACAGCAAACAGGCCTGACTTCCTCATTTAAGATATAAGATTTTAAATCTCATTTGGTAGGACTTTGAATTGAAATGTTAGCCATTTTGAAAAAAAATGAACCAACTTCTGACCAAAATTACTTTTCTTTTTTCTCTCTACAGGAAGTCACCAAATCTGTGCAACCCCTTCTGCTGGGGAGAATAATAGCTTCCTATGATCCCGACAACTCTGAGGAAAGATCCATAGCCTACTACCTGGGCATTGGTTTGTGCCTTCTCTTTTTTGTGAGAGCACTGCTTATACACCCTGCTATATTTGGTCTTCATCATATTGGAATGCAAATGAGGATAGCTATGTTTAGCTTGATTTATAAGAAGGTAATTGTTTCACTTACACTCTAAGCCAAGTCTCTGTCTGAGTCTATGTAACTTTTAGGCTAGTTTGTTGAAAGATTGATAATTTTGTTAAGGCACACAAAGTACAAGGAAGAATAATGTAGGTAGCAGTTTCTGATAGCTCTCAGTTTCCCAGTCCAAAGAATTAAATACCTGTCTACAGCTGGTTTGACTGAAATCAGCCTCAGTGAGTTCAGACCTGCTGCATATGTGGTGAGGTGCCTTAATTGTTTTACCACTGTGCTCCTGTTAAAAATGTGTACTGCAAAGGAAGAATAACATGCTGCTGGCCAAAGAATATCTTCAAACGAGAATTAGAAGTGAAGATTTAAACAATAAATGTAACATTGAAGGGATTGAGTTTGAATGATACTGTGTGACATCACTATAGCACGAAGAGTCAACAGATACTGACCCACCACACATTCAAAAATACAAAGATTTAAAAAGTTACTCTGTTTTACCAGTACCTAAGGAAGATAATTTAAACAAACATGTTAGTTATTCTGGTGTAAAGCTCACTGTGAAAGCATCTTTCAAAAATATTTGTCAAGAGAGGCAACAGTAGGAGATTTTTGCAGATGCACAGCAGCACACAGCATGCATGGTTAATTAAAACTAGCATTTGCATATATATCTATATCCATAAAATATTCAACAGAAAGCAAGGACTAAGTCAATACATCAGTATTTTTAAAGCAATGTAATTGCTCTATTGGATTCAAGTGACATAAATAAAAAGTTTAATGAGACTTTCTTTATAGCATGAACAGATAAGTGGAGTATTACTTATACTACTGCATCATTGCTTATCATTTTTATCTTTATTTATTGTGTTTTAGGGAGGAAACTTAGATGACAATTTTTGTATGGTTTTGTTTTCTTTTACAGATCTTAAGATTGTCAAGCAGAGTTCTAGATAAAATAAGTACTGGACAACTGGTCAGTCTTCTTTCCAACAATCTGAACAAATTTGATGAGGTGCGTCATCAGTTGTTTAATTCACTTGGTGATCCATCAAATACAAATGTCAAGCTGTTCATGACAGATATTAAGGAAGGAAGGAGCATAAATGAAGAACTGCACTGAGTGCTCATTGTAGACTAAATACTCATTCATTACCTTGAGAAAATGTGTTGGCACATGGTCATAGAAATGCTCATTCTGATTCTTATGACATTCTTTATCTTCTATGCTGATTAGAAGAGGAAACCTAAAAAGCAGTTACATCATAAAGACATATTTGTTCTTCAGTCCAGTGAGAACCTGCCAGGAAACCTCTGGGTTAAACAGTTGGTTTCACAGAAGTCAGAACTTGTTGGTTCAATCCATGCATTTTACTTCCTGATGACTGCATCCTTTTACTGAGGTGATCCAGTCCATTTCTGTCAGTGAACAAGTGATGAGGTTTAGCCTCCTGTTCCTATTATTACCTAGTCCACTAAAAAGGGATGGTTGTTGTAAGACTGTGTTAGGAAGTCTTAGACATCTATCTTAGAAAATCTTAGAGAGTCTTCTGTAAAAATTCTGTTAGAGACTACAATAAATCCCTTCTAATGCCTTTAGGAACTGGAAACTCTATAAACTTCTGTTCTTCATGTGTGTTTAGTTGGCCCTTTGGTAGTATAAGATTTGCTTCCCATGAAGACACATGATCAGAGAGACTATAGAGACATGGCTGGAACTGCAGGGTGTATTTACTTTAAGCATGTATGGCTGTATAGAGTAATGTCAGCTTAAGACAAGTGGCTTGTCAGTGCAGCAATGTAGCTACAGTGGCACAGAGCCCAGTGCACCTGATCATGGGATTCACTCCAAAATCTCCTGAATGAGAACTAGATGTGTTCATACAACACTCATCTCTTCACCGAAGTAATACTTACCTTCTATATCCAATTAAAACACTCTCAGAAGATTCTTACATGTATTTTTCTCATCTTACAGTGGTTGAAACAGCCAGCATTGATGCCAAATTCGATTTACTTTTACAAAGCTGTGACTTTTCCTCATGCATATACTTAACAAAGAGACAGTTGCAGATTGAACTTTGCCTTAGATAAATCTAAGTTGAGGTGCAGAATGTATGTGTATTGCTGCACTGTCATCATAATTAACACCCAGAATGCTATGTGCTCAGGATCACAAGTCCTCCTTTATAAACTTGTTTTTCTACTGGAAATATTTGTACCATTCTTTGCTATATTTTTCAAAGTGTCATTTTAATGACTACTTCCTTTGCATGTAGTTTCCAGAGCACATCTCTAATTTTTTTTTCTGTGGCCTTCCATAGGGTCTTGCTCTGGCTCATTTTGTATGGATTGCACCATTACAAGTGGCACTGCTGATGGGATTGCTCTGGGATATGTTAGAAGCTTCTGCATTCTCTGGACTTGCCTTTCTAATAGTCATGGTTTTATTCCAAGCCTGGCTGGGACAAATGATGATGAAATTCAGGTGATAATAATGTTTTGAAATAGTTCAGTATATTTTCCTGGAACAGATTGGTTTTAAGAAGCTTATACCACTTGATTAAGGTACTCTGGTTATGAAATTACATAGGATGAGTCCAAAGAGTGTTTGCTGTGAAGGGAAAGTTACCGACAAAATTTCGCTTATTTAGCAGCAGGTGTCTAAGCTTAAAAAAATGAAAAGTCTAATATGGAGTAAATAGTGATAAAATTAGATGTAGCATTAAATCTAGAATTTTTAGAATTAATACTCCTTGTTAGTTACTCCATTCATTCTTTTTATAATTTCTGTTTTCTTCATTTTAAAACAATTATTGGATTTCTAATAATTTCTTCTCCATTCTTCATAGTAATTCTGTTAAAGTAAACATTTTTAGCAAAGGCATATATAGAAGATGTTTTCATAAGATATAATGGGATACAAGCTAACTATACAGGATGAAAAAGATGAAGATTGACCTACTGCCTTTTTGCTTTGTAGGAATAAGAGAGCAGGAAAGATCAATGAGAGACTTGTCATCACCTCAGAAATAATTGAAAATATACAGTCAGTTAAAGCTTATTGTTGGGAAGATGCAATGGAAAAAATGATTGAAAACATCCGTGAGTAAGTGTACTCATTTGTTACACAAATTTTTTATGTGCTCAGGAAAGAAAATTAGGTGGCTATGAACATCGTCTGTGGTCATGTTAGTTAGGAAGTAAAGCAACAACTATTAATCCTCAATAAACTAACCATGCATTCCCACACTGCAGCTTGGGGGTTTTTCCCTTTTTTTTGTCAGGTTTACTATGGAGGTGAGATTTTTTTTATTTTTTTATTTACTTCCTCATTTGTTATAGTGATGTTTCAGTGGTTAGTTTGCGCAGGTAAAACAATTGTGCGATCTGTGTTTGTTTCTGGCCAACCCTTTCCTCATCTTAAAATAAAAAGCCCTTTTGTCGAGGTTACTTAAGGCTTAACAGTTGTCCCTCTTCTGTGGTGAAGGAAACAGTACGAATGCTGTGAAGCCATTTTATGAGAAATGTAATAAAGCTGGTTATAAAATTTGCATACAACCTGTGAAAGGAGTAAAGTAGTGTAGATTCATGTCTTTATCCTGTACGTTTACATTAACATTTATTGTCTGTAGATTGCCTTCTAGAATGCTTATCTCCTCAATTAGTATAAGGATTGAACTGTAACTACCAGACCTGAAGGAGAAAGTAGGTAAAAGTTAGCTGAGTCCTGTGAGAAAGAAGTCTTGTTACCAGCAAGGAGTTCTGGGGAAAGAGAGGAGAAGTGACACATTGATGGATGGGTGATGCTGCATTAAAGGCACTCCCATGTGTCCCGTGTGTTTTAGTCCTTTACAGAGAAATAAAATTCTGTGCCAGGTGTGTGATTGGGAAAATAAAAGAAATATAAGTGTCATATTATCATGTAAATAACAGACATAAAATTATATTGTTCCGCAAACACCTTCTTGTTCAGCTGCTTTCTGAAAGACAATCCAGGGAAAGCGAAGTGTTCTTTACCATTAGAATTTGTGATTATTTACTATAAACAAGCAGAGAAACTCAGTCTGAATCCAGGTCATGAGTGCTAGCTTGAGGATGGAACTAGTTTAGTATTCCCCTGATGTCACTGGTCACATGTATTGCTTTTAGGAAATTTGAGGGCATATCATGCTAGCAAATCCTCTAGAAGTTAATTAAATGAATTGTAGTCCACAAACTGGTCACAGAAACCAGGAAATTGGACTGTTATTTTATTATCTATATTTTCTATAATAATTTATAGTAAATTTTGTCATGCAAGAGTTATTTTTTATTGTATGAAGCATGGATTTTTAAAAGATAAGAATGCTAGCAATATTACAAGATCAGAGTACTTCTCTTATGAAGAAAGGGTGAGATAATTGGAATTATTCAGCCTGGAGAAGACACTGGGCAAACCTTATTGTGGCCTTTCAGTACCTGAAGGGACTCTACAAGAAATCAGGAGAGGGATGTTTTGCAAGGTTACATAGTGATAGGACAAAGGGGAATGGCTTTGAACTGAAGGAGGGTGGATTTAGATTAGATATTAGGAAGCAGTTCTTCCCTGTGAGGGTGCTGAGGCTCTGGCAAAGGTTGTCCATAAAAGCTGTGGAGGCCCTATCCCTGGAAGTATTCAAGGTCAGGCGGGATGGGGCATGGAGCAGCCTGGTCCAGTGGAAAGTGTCCTTGCTTTTGGCCAGAGGGTATGAACTGGATGATCTTTAAGGTCCCTTCCAACACAAACCATCCTATAATTCTATGACTCGTCTGTATTTTTTTAAGTCATCCAGCAGGTCACTTGGTGAAGACATCACCAGAGCAAGTCTACCCAGAAATATCAGAGTTTCAATTGAATTTGGCTTGTGGAATCAGCTCTGCAGGAGCTCCCAGTCATTTGGTTTGTTAAGCTGCTAGGAAACAAGACCCTGTGCTTGAAGCCGTGTCTGTGTTTTAGCCAGTGTGTTATAACTCAGTCGTCACAAAATCAATTTTGCATCCTGGCATTTTCTGATGCAAGCCAGTTTAATCAGCTTCAGAGACACCAATGTGGGCTGTCTACTTTGTGACCTCTTAAGTCTGCACTGAGAATAACTGTTCATAACAGATGCCTGAATAAACATACCTGCACTCCTATGGGCTATGTAATGTGTTCAGAGAAGTAAAAAAACCCACCCCACCAAACTGTTCCTCTGAACCATGGCATAGCGCTGGAGAAAGTGAAGGTTGGAAGTGTCTGTACTTTGCCAGCAGAGACACATCTTTATATAAAGTGAAGGATCTCAAGCTTATGTATCAGTACTGGTTCCTGCAGCATCACTCCAAAACTAGGCATACACTGGTCTACACTCTGTATATGGACAAGGCTTGGAGGGTCCCTTACATCTCTTTCCATGTACTCAATTGCATCAGCAAGACCTATCCCAAGTAAGTGTGTAATCTACAGAGCTTTCAAGTCTGTATCACAGACAGAACCACCTCTGGGAAACTTTTGCTTCTGGCTGCATCAGTCTGTAGGAACATACTGGAAAAGTTGTACTTGGGAACATACTGAAAAAGTTGTTAGTGCATTCCTGACTGCACAGGAGTCAATAAGATTCTCTGTAGACTGAGTTTCTATGGAGAAAGGAGGGTGGAGAGCAGAGTCCCTGCCTTCCATCTCTTAAACGGAGGTTAAGTGGCACCTTAATTCATGGGTGAGACCATTAGTAGGTTACCATGCAAAAGAAGATGACCTTATAATCAGATTGTCTATTGTTAAGGTTTTTCTATGGTGACATATAACACATCTGGCATTTCAAAGTATCTTTTTTCTAGAGGAGTTATGCATCTAAATGAGTATGGGATGATGCTTCAGGGAGTACATCACATACCACAGTGTTAGATGCTTGAGGCTGATTGTGCCAGGAATTGTAGAGGCTTGTGGCTTATTAGGTATGTAAATCATGACAGATCATTGTTACTTTGTCTGACATCTCTGAACATTGATGTCAAAATTTGACTCTAGTGATTTTTTAGGCCCAAAAATTTAATTTTTAGCTGCAATTCTAGAAAATAAGAAGGATGAGTGAGCCCCTGAGTTAATTATTGTGCCAACAGTTCCATCCAAAATATTTGTAATTTGTAAACTGTGAAATACTACACTAATTATTTGTTGTTTTTTTTTTGTTTGTTTGTTTTTTTTAACAGAACTGAACTGAAGCTTACACGAAAAGCTGCTTATGTGAGATATTTCAACAGCTCAGCCTTCTTCTTCTCAGGCTTTTTTGTGGTGTTCTTAGCTGTGCTTCCATATGCTGTGATTAAAGGAATTATTCTCCGAAAAATATTTACCACCATTTCCTTCTGCATTGTTCTTCGAATGACAGTGACCAGGCAGTTTCCCGGCTCTGTACAGACCTGGTATGACTCTATTGGAGCAATAAACAAAATACAGGTAGGGTGCAGAGACTAAAATCTTCCCAAGTACGTAAGCTAATTCTTTATATCGTGTTATCTTGTCAGCTGATCAGCAAGAGCACACAGCATTTATGCAGACTTTTTGAATATGTGTTGCTTTGACTAAACACCATGAAGTGTCATTATAAATCTTGATATTGTTCCCCAGGCAGCATAACCACACATAACCATGCTACCTGCTTGCTCCTTTTTTCTGAATCAGTGACATTTAGTTCTTGTTCATTGCAGAACAAGAAACTTATTAAAATCACAACTTGTGGTCCTTAGGAGGAGTTTTTTCCTTCAGAAAAGGAAGTTCAAAATTAGTATGTGTTTTATATAGCATGGCTTCCAGGAGCTTCAGTCACAGATCTGTTTTTCTAGATATTAGTGGCAACAACAGCAGGAGACTGTGTATTTTATGCAAATGTGCATCTCATTCATTATGAGCAGCAAATATAATTAAGGTACCAGTCAAATAGTTATTACCCACCTTACCTACTGAGATCACTTGCTCATGTACCAGCATGAGAGGCTTATCTGCAGAGTAAAATCAGGGTGGATTCTCATTAATTCTGTCTTATTAATCTGCTGTTCTGAAATTACTCCCTAGGATGAGAATTCTTACACTATTTTGGGGTGAAATCTTAGACCTTTTTCATTGCATATTTATAGGTGTAGGGTTTTTTGTAGAACATAGATTTTACTATTTTTAATGTGATAAAAATAACTAATATAGAACCTAAAGATCTTAATCAGATGTCTGAACCTCAGTCTAGAATAAGAAATAGGTGTAGGATTTTGATGACTTTCAGCTGGGCAGGAAATTCAAGAAATCTACCCATAAACCTTTCTATTTGACATTCAGAAGTCTGCCTTGTTAGGTCCCATTATGGGCTTTCCTTGTTCTCTCAGATTCCCTAGGCGTTAGTGGAAGTATCCTGTCTCTCCTGTTTCCTGGAAGAGTGTGTCCAATGCCCTGGACACAGTCACAGAGCTGGCCAGCCCAGTTGTCGCAACGTTGCCCTCACTTCACTGAATGCTTGTCTTTGGAGATGTTAGCAAATGGGTGCTGCAGAATCCATAAATAATCATCTCTTTGTGGCAGGTTCAGTACAGTCCCCACAGGCAGACAGGACAGAATCGCAGAACACCAAAGCCTGTTAGTCTTAAGAAACATAAATTAGAATAATAAACCACTCATACATCTCTCTGATTTAATTTCTGCATCAGTTTAGAGAGCTGACTGGGCCAGGTGTATCTCCTGGATATTTTCACATGTTTTTTAGACCATGATATTTCAGGATCTGTGTGCCCTCTCTGACTATCACTGCTCCAGGAACTCCATTGGATGACCCCTTTGTTAGGAGAGCGTAGCTATAATTTCCTGATTTCCATTTTTTTTTTTTTTTTTTTNTTTTTTTTTTTTTTAAAAATAAACCATGTGTGTCTTGCCTTGCAGTTTTTCAGTTCCTACTCTTTTAATCAGCTGCTTAATTGTTATGCCAACAGAACCCTTCTTCTTGTGCTACTTGGAAAATTTGCAAGTGTACTGTCGAGAACAGATTTCCCCATGAGTCTGCTTAGTTTTTCCATTGTATTGCCCATGTAGATCTATTTGCTTCCACATAGTTTAAAAAAGGAGAATTTGGAGAAGACAATATCTACAGACTATATAACCTTAATAAAATAATGGAATAGAGAGGCTGTCTTTCCTACATTAGCATTGGCTTATTCTATTTCCTAATACTATCCTAGAAGGCAACACCAGCACTGGCTTGCTGACTTGTGTCATTTGAAATTACACTACATCAGTGCTGCACTTGCCAGGATCGTTATCTGCCTTTTATTTTTCTGGGTAGAGAGATCGTTCCAACTCTTTTAAACTCTTGCAATTTTGGAAAAGAGAGATACCAGCATGTAGCTGCTTTGTTTCACTGTTTATCTGAGTGCAACCTTCTACATCCTACTCCAAAACCAAAGCTTTATTTGAAAAGGGTTAAACTCAGAGGGGTGATCTTGCCAGATACAAGTCCTGAAAGCAAAACAAGTGCCAAGTTTTGATATTCTTTCTAAATCAGAACCAAATACCTTTATGGCTATGTTTTCACTAGCAATGAAAGAATTGGTAGTTTCAAAAACATTTCCTTCTGCATCCAAAAATGTTGTATGATTTATATTTATGCCTCTGATGAAAGCACTGGAATGCAAAAGTGCCACCAGAAGTATTAGTGCTCTGTGTAGGCAAATATGGACTGCTTTGTGAGATATGACCTTGTCCCTTACTGTTTCATCTGCTTTCATGGTGTTTCTAGGATTTCTTGCTGAAAAAAGAATATAAAGCTCTGGAGTATAATCTAACAACCACTGGGGTTGAGCTGGACAAAGTAACAGCTTTTTGGGATGAGGTTGGTACTTTTACCCAAACTATATTAAAACACAGAGTGTATATTTATTTTTTTTTAAAATATTTGCCATGATGCTCTCTAAAAAGAGCAGCCTACACTCTTTCATTTTAACTTGCTTCAGCTCTCAGCAGGTAAGGAATACTTAGAAAGGAATTAATGCATGATATCAAATTATCCACAGTTGAAAAACTTTGGAAAAAACCTTTTAATAAGTGTTAAGGCCTGTAATAAGTAGTTGTTACTGACTTAAACCAGCCTGAAAATAGGATGGCATGTATAAACATTGGAAAACTGTTCTATAATAAGCAAGTTTTGTTTGTATCCACAAATTTGATACAAGTCCAATACATACATTTAAAAAAAGTATATTTAAGAATAAAATTAATATTTTATTGATAGATAAAGTAACATGAGAAAAGTAAGTTCATATGTTTTTGTAAATCCATAGTATGATATACATCTCTGCCTATGGATGTTTTATTCATTTTTTATCTGCATCAAATATATGTATCAAATCCATGTATGTTGCAGGGAATTGGAGAGCTGTTTGTAAAAGCAAACCAGGAAAACAACAACTGCAAAGGTCCTAGCACTGACAGCAATCTCTTCTTCAGTAATTTCCCCCTTCATGCCTCTCCTGTTCTTCAAGATATAAATTTCAAGATTGAGAAGGGGCAGCTATTAGCTGTTTCTGGATCTACTGGAGCAGGCAAGGTATTTCTGTTTCTGCTGGTTCAACAAGAGTCTTAATAGCTATAAGGAATAATACTGTGTTGTTACATGTATTTTTACTGTATTCTTGCTATCCTGTGCTTGCTGTAGAAATGATGGCTGCAGGAAAAAGTATGGATAATCTGCAAGTTTCACTAAAATAGTTACTTGAAGTTTTATACTGTGGCCAATATGAGATAGAGTTTACTAGATATTTTTTGTAATAGAAGGTTACAGAATTATAAGGAAATAGCAATTTAATGACAAAATGTTTTCCCATTGGAAGAAAAAGGAAATTTTACAGGAGTATTGCAGACTGAAACCTAAAGTTAAGGCTTATTGTGAGAATCTCCCTGCCTTTAAAAAAAAATGAAGAATACTGAATAGATATTCTGATGGCTCAGTGTGCTAGAAAGCTTTTTTTCCCCCCTGCCTTGCTAACATTTTAAGGAAAAAATTGAATACAAGATGGTTTGTAACTGGAAAAGGCTGACAGGAATATAGCCAGGTATGTCCTGGACATGTGGTGTACCTGATCACTTAGTTCTCGTTCCTATAGTGCCTCACTTGGGCTTCCTGAGACCCAGATGCTGCTGAAATTGGTGGTTTCCTGTGAAAACTTGTGGTTTAGATTATTCATCGTTTTACTACCCCAAAATGTTATCAATGCATTCAGTGTGCAGATGACACGTCCACTTAACATCATTGATATAAAATGAGTTGAACTGTGATACTCTTTTTCACTTTGAACAGCAAGTAATTAGATGAGTCTTGATGAGTCGTTCATCTTCACTGGGTTTTTTGAGGAGATGTGAAAGTTAAAACAAATGTTCATTATGCTTCTCCTGTTTAATAAATTATAGGTGAAAATATTATGATTTCTTCTACTTGCATGGGGTAAAATCTTTGGTCCGTTGAAGTCAATGACAAAGGACCCATCAATTTCAGTATGATCAAAGCTTCTTGTTTTTCACTAATGATCCCCACAAGAGAGAGCAAGGGACTCAGAACATGGGATTATCTTCAAGACGATGTGTTAAGGTGCATTTTACTGAAATACTTCTGAATTTACAGAATAGTTTATCTATTGCTATTACTAATGCTGGAAATTATAGTATAGAAATGTGAACTAAAAAAAGCTGAAGGATGTATGTATATCCCCTTTATTCTGCTACATAGGAAATTGAGGAAAATTCACATTACCCTGAAAAGTCTATGTGAGTATATGCATACAAAAAAATTGCACTGTCCAAGGCAATAAAAATAAAAGCCTTATAATCTTAACTCAAAAAGTTAATACTATGAAAGTAAAAAAATAAGGTTTGCCTGCCACCCACCACTCCCCCAAAATACTGCCCTTCCTTTACACCTTCTTAATGTAAGGGTTCCTGCATGGTGCTTAAGGCTGTTACTGTACACTCCAGGGATTGTAAGGTCTGTGAAACAGACTGCACAATTTTATCTGTATTAACTATTTAATCTGTAACAGGGATGAGGCCTGACATCAGCTCTTTAATATTGCTTCAGTACTAGATAGGGTTTGTTTCGGTTTTGTTTTGTTTTCTAATTTATGTTGTGTGGCACAAGATGCCACGGTTTAACACCCAGTGTACAAAACATACCAAGCAGCTGTCCTTTGCAAGATTGGGAACTTCTTACTCTGTATTTTGGAAAAGTCAGGTTCTGGTATAAGGGAAGGAATCTCATGAGATTCCCCCAGTATATTGCATAACTTGCAAAAGGATCTCTGGGCTTGACAGCATGAAACTGTGACACAGACAGATTTTTTAGATCTTTGTCTGTTACGTCCCAAGTTTGTTGACTGTTTATTAGTGTTAAGAACACCACTGCAATGGCTCTGTAACATATTTTTCCGTGTATTTCTCAATTCTATTCTTTGATCTAGTAGTCAATGGTGTGTGACAAGGTTACTACAAGCTACTGATTAACTTTGAAATTATAACATGTCAGTACTGAAATTGCAATCAATTCTTTTATGAAGGGAAATAGTAAATATACTTAGGTCATGCATTCACGTAAATGAGTTAACAGTTACAGAGGAAAATTCAGATCATACTGAGTAATTGTATATACTTACACAAAGAAATTGCATTTTTCAAGGCAATACAGATAAAATACTTATAAGCACTAGCAAAATTATAAACATGAATTGTTGTACAAAGAACAAACAAAATAGTCACTGATAATGTGAAAAATTAAATAGAATTCTCCATAAATAGTAGTACCTTATGTCTGTATGTGTTTCACAGATAGATATTTACCTTGTAAAATTATTGATAGCTTCATTAAAATGATATACTTTTGCAGCAGCATGTCTTTTTTTACAAGATACCTTACACAATTTTTATCATTTATTGAATTAAATTTCTCTTATACTAGAGGCCTTTCAGAATCAAACATATCATGAAAATCTCCATTAATTGCAGTTTGCACTAAATCAATACTTACAGGGACACTCTTGATGAGACAAATATGCCATTTAAGTGACTTAGCAGAGTGACTCTTTGTTCAACATTTCTTTTTGTTGTACAGATCTCTGATATATTAATCAAGTGTTAATGTTTTTTCAGACTTCTCTTCTGATGTTGATAATGGGGGAATTGGAGCCTTCACAGGGTAAAATTAAACACAGTGGAAGGATATCCTTTTCACCTCAAGTTTCCTGGATCATGCCTGGAACAATAAAAGAAAACATAATTTTTGGTGTATCCTATGATGAATACCGGTACAAGAGTGTCATCAAAGCCTGCCAACTAGAAGAGGTTAGTCATCTAGGACTTTTAAGACCTGTGACCCAACCCAAGTGAAAAACCCCAAAGAAAAGGTATGGGAATGGGGCTTAAAGCAAGTGAGAAATTTCTGAGATTTAAGGAACTCAGCCTGACATGGTAATTTGGTGGAATTTCAAGTCATCTTGTTGCCAGCTGCTTGGGAGATACACTGACACTGACAGTTCTGGTAGTTTACACAACAGAAGTTAAGTAAGCTGGCTCAGATATTATATGGTATCTGCCTTCTCAGCCTTCCTTGCTAGTTAAAAACCTGAGTAAGCCTACAGATGTTGAAGAAATTATGTACAAATATATTATTCCTAATTTTTTTGTCATATTTCTTCCACATAAAGAAGCTTTTCCCTTACAGTTTTGGAAATTAACCTGTTTTTCTCCTTTGTTTTGCACTTCAAAAATGGCTCCAGGGATAACTGGAACTTTGTGGCAGAAATCTGAATTATTTAGTTGAGAGTCTTGACTAAATTTGGGGTTTTTTTCTGTGTATACACTAAAACTTCTTACACTGGAAATAATTGCAGGATCTATTCTTATGTGACATGCGGCCCACAATGAGTACAATCACATTAAAATGTCTTTGTATGTGTTTGATGTTGACAGAGGGTAGTATAGGGAAATATATTTTACACATAACAAGATACAAAAAGAGCCAGCATTTGAGACCTTTGCAAAATTTTCTATGCCTTAAGATTTTGTCTGTAAGATACAAACAAAACCAGTAAATATTTAACTGTGCTGAATAGAGTTTTTCTTTTGGCCACATAGTGAAGTGTTCACATTTTTCCTTATCACCAGTCAAGCAAGAAACCATAGCCAGTTTGTTTAAAAATAAGATAAAGTTACTACTTAATTTTATTCAGAGCAGGGTATAGTTAAGTGATAAAGTAATATTGCCCTATATGTTTCTGGCCATTTTAGGTTCTGTTTGGATTTTTGATTTGGTTTGCTGGAAATCTCTTTGGAAGCTCCTGAAGACAGGAGAATTAGCAACTTCTGTGTCAGGCTTCCTGTAGAGCTGTCCTTAACACTGGTTGTGAAAGTTATAGTTAATGCCAAAGCTCCAAGAAACAACTGGCTTCAGCAGTTCAAAACTGCCCTTGCTCCAGAAGGCTTCCCAAGCCAGGCCCTTCCTAGAGCAGCAGATTACTGGTGGCTCTGTGTCTCAGTGCTGGTGGGACAGCTTGGTGTCTCAGTGGTTGTGGGCTGGCTCCGTTTCTCAGTAGGCTGCAGCTCCTTTGTTCTCTCAATCAAACCAGCTTTGATCTGTGTTGGTGCAGCTCTGTGCAGAATGATATGCTTCACCTCCTAGCAGGGCTTGTTATTTCAGATCAGGTTTGATACTTATATGTTTTTTTTTTTCCTCCTGGACTGAATAAATTGGGCTGGTCTGAAGAGAAGGCAGACTAGTCTGGATGGAAGCCAAATGCATTACCTTATTGCTATTATTATGCTTTCTTGACTTGTTAGCTTTCATGTGTTAGTTACCAAACAAGACTCAGTATGGCAGACTGAAGGATGGGTTTCAAATATTAATTCCCTATTTATTCCCCAGTGCGACCTTTTAGGGATTTATTATATTAGTGCTTTGCACTGGAGTTTGTGTGTGTGTGTTTGTTCTCATTCTTCAGAAAGTAGAAACCAGAGGGATTTTGCCTAACTGAGTTCACTTTGCCCCCTTCTCTTCAGCCTTCCTAGGTGGTTATATGTTCCATCTGAAAACAGGCCTGCTGGGTCTAGTTCTTATGTGGAGCCCTCAAGAAAGAAATGATTGGTGATACGAGAGTTTATTTCCTTATTGCCCATGTGCTCCAAGTCATTTAATGTAGAACTCTTAACAATGGCTAAGTCAGATTTATTTCCAAGCTCCATACTCACCAAAATGCTTTTGGAATACAAAGATACCTTCTTTGACCCAGTGGGCAAATAGATGTGTTAGTAGGATAAAAAGTAATATACCTGTAAAGTGCCCCTTTTACTTTGCCATTTCCACCATCAACCTATAGAGGAAGCAAAATGAAGGTCTAGTCCAACTGGTGAATTTCATTTCTTTTCCCCTTCTTTATTAGTGCCAATAAAATACTGCAGATTACTCTGTGTGGGTCACATCATACTGTTTATGTGGGTTTGAGGCTTCCAGACAGACAGTGAGTAGCCTGTCCTTGTCTGCAGCAGAACAGGATACTGAAGACAGGTGATGTCATAAAAAGTGCTCTCCACTCTGTTTGAGGTCTACAGAGATATGGAAGTGACATTACATAAGCGTAACTTTTTTGATTTGGTATGTAGTTAATTTACTAAGGATGTATCACTTAGAGCCTCTTTAGAGTTGCTCAGTATGCAAAGCAAATTTATCTCTAAGTAACTAGGAAAGATAGAAAGTGCAAGTAAATATTTCCCAGAGCTTTCCATATTTTTAGGTGTCCAAGAATAGACTTTTCCCTGTATGGGAAATCAGATCTTTATTCAGAGGTTAGAATGTGTCTTATGTTAGATTCTGTAAAGTTGCAGAGAATGGCAAATCTGATTATGTTAGCCATTACCTAAACAGCAGGTTAGCTTTGGTAGGTTTTTCTTGAATGGAAGAAATTTTTATGTTGTTCTAAAAGATACTCTCTTAGCTTTGCATTTTTTTTTCTATTTGTGTATGGACCCATCAAAAGGAAGGTTAAAAAGATTATTTCTTCTCTAAGTAATTTTGATTAATCACAAAAAGTATTACTGAAAAACAGTGAAACTATGAGCAACAAAAGGATTTTCTTTTATTTCTTTTATGAGTTTACATAGGTTTATAGGAATTTAGAGCACTGAAATGGGACATTTTTTAGTCCAGGTAGTTCAGGTAGCTACATTTGTGCTTCCTTAACTCTCATAAGAGATTTCTCCCTTCAGCTTCTTAATCTTGTTGCCTTGATGCAATTCACCTATCCTCCAGTTGTGCCATTATACCTGTTCATGATGTACTGCAAATCAGAAAATGAAAGAAAATTTTTAATAAAAAAATAAATAAAAAAAGAAAATTTTTATGATATATTGGAGATCCGCATACCTTGTAAATGCTCTGGCAAGATAGTTTGAAAAAGTGTTTGTGTAGGGCACAAAGCACTAGGATATAAGGCTGTGCCTGAGGTTAACGGCTTAATTAGTGTGTACATGTCTCTCAAGTATCCTTTTTTCTGGTGCATAGCGTGGCTGTTGTCTCACCCAACGCCCCTGAGATGTGTGTGTGACTGACGGGCGGTCAGACACAGGGAACTGCCCTGCAGTAGATGCAGTTCTGTGAGTCAGCGTGTGGGAAGCATGTGTCCTAATAGTGCTCCTTGGGGGCTAGTCCCACTTGATGACACATGTGACAGCAGGAGAGTGTCATAGGTTTCATTCATGGTCCCTGGTCCTCAAAGCTCTTCACTGTGGCATTCTCTGGCACATGGGAGAGCAGGGGCAGGGGGCACCACAGTGCAACCCAGTCTAAGTGCACGAGATCTGAGTTGTGGAAATGCTCCATAATGAAAGACTGTCATATGTGGAAGGCTCAATGAGGGAAGTTTGTCAGATATAAGTACCACTGTTTCTCATAATTTCAGGATGTCACTGTACAGGTACATAATACTGAAGAATCATGGGATGGGTTCTCAACTGCATCTCCATGCATCATAATATGCCTAGGATACTTTTTAAATTTATCTTTTTATGTATATTTTTTATGGTACTGTAGCCTGTTTTATATATGTAAAAATTATTCAGAACTTGATTACAATAACATTTCTTGATTATGTTTTTCCTTTGAGAGTAAGTAGGGCGTCAGAGGAGTTAAAATCATGTTTCACAATGTTGTTCTCATTACTGCAGTTTGTAAACAGCAAAAGTTAAGAAAAAAGCAGTAAAAGCTGAAAGAACAAAAAAAGAATGCTTTGGAGTTGCGACAAAGGCACTGTCATTAAGAGTTTCATTAGTGCTCTTGAAATCTAAAAGAAACAGCCTTATTGGCAAAAATTCTTTCTGAAAGCCTGGCACACACTGAATATGACTGCAATGAGATGTAAGTTGTTTGTAGACATTTCCCATATTTTTGTGTGATGCTGATCTCAAGGGAATGCCAATGCATTTAAATTACATGACCCATTCTGCAAAATATCAAAGTAAAAAGTTTTCAAGATGTATGGGAAAAGGGCTACTTGTTCCTTCTCCATTACCTGCTTGTTCTCTTTTCCTTTTCTTGAGAAATATTGATTATTTTAGCAAGCAAGAAAGCAGGATGAGTGCCTAATTTAATATGTCCTCTAAAATTAAGGTCCCACTAAGCAAATAAGAAAGTGAAAGTTTTAACCTCCTGCGTTAAACTATTGCAGCACAGATCAGTAGTCCTTACTGTTTTCCCTTTATTTAGAAGCTTTTTTGAAATGAATTGTTTTATTAAGAGTACTTTTGAGTTTGCAAGTATTACCTCAAATCTACCTCTGAAGTCTTATATTGGCATGCTACAATAGAGAGCAGACAAGATGTAATTGGTATGGATTCTGAGTGCATTTTCTAAAGGCAGTCCCCATAGGCAAGTGGAAAAGTACTCAAAAGTAAGATAAGATGAATTGGTGCTGCCTCAGCAGCACTTTTGACAAAGTATTTTACCCTTTCAGTCGAGTACCTTTCATCACATTCATAATAAAAAATTGTAGCAAGAGTCTGAATTTTTTGCCTAACACATCAATTAAGGATCAAGTATGTTGTAAAAGCCACTGAGAGACGTAAACTTCCTGACTTCGTATGTCTGTGGAAATTTGCCACTAAATTCAAAGTAATTCTACAAGTGTGACTTCCCTAAAGATTATATTAATTGGAGGTTGTATGAATGTAATGGCAGGGATAACATGAATATTAATGGAAATTGGTAGGATATGATTTGTAGGTGGTATGTGGGTTTTCAAAATCCTTTTTACTCATGTCATGAAAAATAGGAAAGGAATGTGTCTTGATTTTCAGATATTTAGGTTGAAAAATCAATATTTAGCGTGCTATATGCAGGGTATTGGATTTTTGTTTGATTTTGCCACTTGATAAGTTAAACAGGTAAAACCCTGGACAGTTAAAACAGGAATTTTCAAGTTTAAATGTTGTTAATATTGAAAAAACTCATCCTAAGAGAAGGCATTCCTCCAGTCAAGACTACAGAAGCAGGCCTGTTATAGTTATTTGTCTTTAAAAATAAACAAGCATCATATCACATTTGAGTGAGTCCAGTATTTCATGAGTTTTGAAACCATATTCCATAACTTCCAGTTTTACCTTTTTGGTACGTGAGATAGATGTTTTCCCACCTAGTTAATTAATTTGATCCTTCAAGAGTTACCTAAGAGTCCATAAACACATAATGGCAAACTACCTTTGAGAGATTACCACTCTCTAAGTAAACACACGTTCTGATTTGAGAGACACCAGCTGCTCATGAATGTAATGTTTAACGTGGCATGCAAATAGAGGAAGTGTTTCCATGTGAAATTGAATTATATAATAGTACTAAAGAAATTTGTGGCCAGATTCTGTAGGGTTTTGAGTTGGATTTACTGGGAGTGAAGGAGATTAATTTTCATCTAATTACTAGATTATGGAGTGATTAACTATAGAAAGAGACAAGTCAATAGGCCAAGCCCAGGTTTGTATTCCTGTGTGTCCAGTGTCTCCTTGCAAAGGATGGTATCCACCCTGGGGGGAGAAGTTCACTGCAGTGTCAAGAATGTGTTTCTGTTTTGGAGCATTCTTGCATCCCATGTACTGCTCCAGCTCCTTTTATCTGTGCTGATTTTGGGTTGGTTTTTGGTTAGTTGGTTTGGGTTTGGTTTGAGTATTTTTGTTTTGTCTTGGGTTTTGTTTTTTTTTGGTTTGGTTTTTTTTTTCCCTTTTTTTTAGTCACATGACTAAATCAGTAGGTGTTGAGAAGTTGTTATGTCAGTGAGTGAAATATTTGTGCTGTGATTTTGAGCCTCATTTTCACAAGGGAAATGGGCAGATTACAAAGTGTGCAGAAGAGAGGAACAATAAAAGGTTCAAGTATAGAACAGAGTGCTTTGTGATATGTAATTCTCCACAAGAGGGTATTAAATGGTAGCTTGGTTATCTAATCAGGTACATGTCTGTGGTGTAAATTATGTGAGAGCAAGTGACTTAACCTGTCTTCACAGCTGGGGAGGGCCACTGGCATGTCAAAGTGAAATTTATCACATCTTAATATAAACAGCTAAAAGAGTATAAATGCCTCCTTCAGGCCAAAAGTTCACATAATGTGTCACAGATTCACAGAATATCTTGAGTTGAAAGGGACCCACAATGATCATCAAGTTCAACTCTTAAGCCCATCCAGGGATTGAACCCACAACCTTGGTGTTATTAGCACCACATCAAACCTCCCACTACCACCATTACATCTCTGACATGTGGGCCCCAAAGCTGGCTACCTTTATGTTTTTCCATCCCACACTGGTGTGATCCACTGGCCCACACAGACTCCTCTAACTGGAATTCTTATCTCTGGCCCAAAATCATTGGCAGATCAGCTATGAAGCTGCAGACAGTGAGTTTTCTGAGTGAACTGAAAGTTAAGAGGCTAGCACAGTTTCTTTATAGCAGGGGAACATCTTGATTAGAGACAAACTCCCAAATGCACTGACTTCAAGAAGTTTGTCAGTGATCACATAAATATGTATAAGAGATCCCCACCCACAGTGTTCTCTGTTGGTATCATTTAGTTAAAAAACTGTTTCAGTCAAGAGAGCTCTCCCCACCCCTTTCCCTGTCTTGGGTACAGGGCTCGGGACTGATTACCTTTTATGTTGTCCTGTCTTTTGTGTCTTTTCTGGAATCATTTTTAATTCTCTTACTCTGCATTTAACTTACCCAAATGCAGTGCACTGACTACTTCACATTTCAAAAATCTGTTCCACGGAAATATTTTGCCATAGAGAAAACAAGTTTTACCAGCATTCGTGTGAGTTTTGGGTGAGCCTGACACTTCGTTCAAGGTCACAAACTGTTGCAAAAACAAAGCTTGTGCTTTTGGATCATGAATCCTTCATAAAGGGTTCAGTTAAAGTCTAACAAAAGCTTTGGTTTACAGAATCACCGTGGAGAGAGAAGAAAGTTACCTAAACAAAATAAAATTTAAAAAGTCATTATTTGAAATACTTAATGAAATCTGTTTTTCTGGGTTAATTCCCAGGAAATGAGGATTCAAGTTTGTTCAGACGGGTTACCTAAAAGCCAAGATACAAGAAATTATTGAAAGTTCTTCATCTTTTAAAAAATGATAGAAGTATTCTGTAGTAGGTATGAGTCTGAAACACAAGTCTTGATTTCAAAACTTTAAAAATTCAAAAGATGATGATGATGATGAAAAAGGGAGTACTTCGGTAGCAATGAGAGTGGGGGATTTTCTGGGAACTCTGAAAATAAGCATAGGAAATGTTAATGGCAATGAAGAAAAGGAAGGGGATAAAGATGACTGTAGAGGTGACTGTAATAAAAACAGAAGGTAAATCGAGAACTAAAATAGACTGAAGATGAAATGCAGAGAGTCAAGACTGCTGCTCTGTTCCATCTGTTTCGTGACTGTTGTGTCTTTTATGAGGGAGGGCAGAAGAGAGACGATCAAACCCCACATGATTAAGGACAAATTTAAGGAATAAAAAGAATTCACATAAATAAAATACTTAGGTTCTATCATTAGAACCACTTGGGTAGTTTCAGTAACCTTGGACATATTAAGCAGCTCTTGGTTCTTATAGACTGTTTTCTGTCATGCTTTATTATCCTCATTGTTGCTAATGATTTATCAAATGATTCTGATAACAATTAATCTCTACAGAAAAGACGAGTGTGAAGTCCATTCTGAGGTTTCTATTTTTAATAACAAGATCATATTTCCTGTTCACCCTGAAGCTATCCTGGCTGCATTCTTCCTTACCAAGCCCAAAGGTATTATGAGGGCCATCCCTTTACTGCTGAGGTAGATGAATATGGCATTTTCACTGCAAAAAATGCAAATAACTATTAAAAAGGGTATCATGTATGATATTGAAAAGATTTTCATGTATGAATAGTTACCAACAGGTTTCTCAATTTAAGCATTTAGAAATAGATATATTAAAGAAAATCCAGTGGCTACTTCATGCTTTATGCATGTGCTGAGTCTTGTTCTGTTCAGCATCATTACATTAGGTTTGTCCCTGGCTTGATTTCGCTTCCTGCATAAAATGACAGCAAGGATGTATTTGGACCAGCCTTATGTACTTTATTACAATAGGTCATGCGTGTTCCAACAAATAACATTGTGTGTCTATTGGACTTCATTACTTTGTTTACGCCTTTGAAAGGAATTACTAAGCATTTTTTAATTATTATAATTACAGTCTGAAAAGTTCTTTGTCTGTTCCATGCCATATATTATCTTGAGGTGAAGGGTAGAGGAGAGCAGAAGGGGAACTCATTACAAGTCTGATTAAAATTCCATTTTGACACACCTGCAAAGAAATATATCTGATGAAATCCAACAACCTTTAAAGCAATGAATTTCAGTAGACCTGGGATTTTACCCTGTTTGCAGGAGAAGACATGCTGGGCCCAGTTCTTCACGTGGGTTTTTTGGGAAGGAGTGTAATCAGGAAACAGCAAGGGCACCAGCACCATTTCAGGCTGCAGTACTGGCAGAAATGGGAAACAGCTTAAATCAGCTTAGAGATCTGGATACTTAAATCATGCAAACCCCTATGTTAATGCTGAAGTTACAGATGAGTAATGTGACTCCTGCATATATAATGAGATCACAAGTGATCTGATCAGGTTGTCTCAAAGAAATGCCAAAAAACATGTTATGCCAGAATTTCACATGTCCTCTTTAAATACTTCATGATTTATAGGAGGGTGATTTTGTCACATTCAGAAAATTTTTCTTTAAAACTATTGCTGGCACTGTTTTTCACGTTCCTTTTTCTGCAAATACTCGAGCTGTTATGTTAATACCAGGGATTTGCTTGTGTGACTCCATTTACGAGAGGGAAATAACTAGTTAACATGAGAATAATTTAAAAATCACCTGCAATAGATTTTCCGTACATAAGAGCATCTTGATTTTAAGGACAGAATCCTCTAAGCCAGGAAGTAAATGCTATTATCAAATTAAAGAGTTGTGAGGATCTCCCATTTCCTGACAGACCAGGCGGTCACTTTATAGCTCTTGAGCGGCTGGACCCTTCATCTGTTACTGTTCCAAGCCTTAACAGCATTGTTCACTCTGTTCCTGAGGTCAGGGCAATTTGCAGGAGAGGAAGAAGGAAACATTTTTTGGAAGGATTTTTATTTATTTATTTATTCTGCAAAACCTCAGTGACCTGGAATGCCAATAGGCTGCCCAACAGAGTGATCAACCTCAAAATCACAGCAGGAGCCATCAAAGTTGGATTGTGTATGAATTTGTATGAAATACAAACTTACAGACAGCAGCTCAGCTTGGAATCCCAGGTGGTATTACCCTGAAAGTGCTTCATGTGGCTTCCAGTCTGGAAGCCATAGGATTTCTGTGGGTGCTGCAGAGAGCATGCAGACAGCTGAGTTCCTGCCTGCCTCTTGGCTCCCTGCAGGACGAGACCCCAAACCAGGATACCCCTTCCAGAGCACAGCCTACAGATCGCTCACAGAAGCTCAGGTTCTGAGGGATAAGGCATGCCACCTTTTTTTCCCCCAGAAGCTGCACTGGAAGGAAAATATGTGTAGTGCATGAGAACACTGGAGCTGATTTCGTCTGGTACTGGATGCCTCAGTCAGCTTCCTTGGCTGCAGGGGATCCCTGCCTTGGGAGCGGGAAGGTGTGCACAGGCAGTATGGTGCCGCTGAGCAGTGAGCACAGGCACTGGGGCCTCCTGGCATAGTCAGGGATTCCCACTTGCTGCATGGCAAACTGCCATGGCAAACTGCCATGGCAAACTTCCCTGAAATTTTGTCCTCTGGAAGCCTAGGTGCTATGAGGCACAGGAAGCTCATCCAGCCTGTGTTTCTGGAAAAAGTCTGCTAAAACTACATCCACCACAGTGACAGTGGCGACACTGTATTGACTTATGGAAGTAGATCAGGTAAGGCTTGAAGGCAGTATTAATATTTTTTGCTAGAGCAACTCTAAATGTGGAAAAACTAGACAGCCTTCAGGCACACTAGCCATTCTCCTTGTCACCACTTCTATGAATTTCTGTGGTTTACATGGATCATAAATTTCACTGCTAAATATTCCTCTCAAGAAAATTTCTGACTACCCCTGCCAGTGGGACACAAGAGTGGCCTTTGCTCCTTTCTGTGTCTCAAATGAGAGTGAAATGGTATTTTCTGCTTTTATCCCTGGCTAAAGATTTTAACATAGTCATGAGTTCTGAATAACTTACAACACAAGAAGTGGAACTTGGTTCCCAAAACTTTTGCAAACCATGAGTGTTCCTGGCTAGGAATGCTTGTCAAGCCTTTTTTAATGAACTTGTCTGAAGTATATATTTCTCTGGGTTTTGAAGAGCTCAGAAACAGTGTTTGCTTCTTGCTTTCCCTAACTTCAGCAGCAAGTGCATTTATCATTACTTGACAGAATACTTGAGCAGTTAATGTCTTGGACTGCCACTGTATGAAGGTACGTTCCTTGCTTTTATGGAAAGTAACTATTCAGACAAATATTTGTTCTTAAAATCTTGCAGCTTGTGATTGCTTTCTGCAATAGAATGATATGATTTCCCTTATCACCATTTCTGATTACATAAACAAATGAAATAAATAAACCTCTATTGGACCTTTTTTTTTTTTTTTACAACTGCTGTCCAACCTGTCTGCAGAGAATTGTAGACTATGCTTCCATCAAGTCTGTAGCTTGAGTTTCTTGGATATGGAAAATACTGACTCTTAAAAAAAATTGTTAACAGGATATTTCCAAGTTCCCAGAAAAAGATTATACACTGCTGGGTGAAGGTGGAATCATTCTGAGTGGAGGTCAACGAGCACGAATCTCACTGGCAAGGTGAGTATTTTACTCTTCAGGTAGTGTGCTATTTCACAATGTTTTATGGCTAAGCATTTAAATACACGTGGACTATGACTGCTAAATAAATATCCTCCTGGTAAATCAGGAACTTGATTTTACTATCAGAAATCTGAGTTCTGCTATGCACTTTTGTTTATGACACACCTGCATATTAATTTACTGAATTTTAAAATTTTATGTCAAGCAAATGCTATGGCTTAGCATAAGATGAATCTTTCCCTCCCTGATGCAAGATGTCTTTGAGAATTCAGACGTTTAAGTGTAGCTTTTTATGTACTGAAGGAACCTGCAGAAAGATACAAATAAATATTCCAGGATCTTTCCCTGCTATGACATTCCTTCAAAGTGGTTTGTATAGTGATCAATGGCATACTGCCTGTCTGCAGACAAATGGAGGGGGAAAAAAAAAAAAAAGGCAGCCATGTTCCAAAACATTTTGCACTAGCACTTTGGGCTTCTCTCTGTCATAAGAAAAAGAAAAAATAGTAAGAAGTGACTAGTCAATACATATGAATAACTGCCTTTTCTGTTTGACCTTCCAATGTCAGTAAGTAATTCTGAAGGTCTACAGAACAATAGCATAGGTGTTTGTCTTATAAATTAGCTGTGTTTCAGCAGAATCACTTAGCTATTATCAGAAATCCAGTAATGACAACTCTGAAGTGTAAATGGCTCCATTTATTTCTGTGCCAAGTGTAAATTGTGTTGATTCCCATGCCCAGAAATGCTGTGCAGAAGCAAAATCACATTACAGTGATCTGCACTGGCATCCCATGAAAGATGTGCACGTCTCTATGAGGCTAAAAGATGGGATCATTAAAACAGAGAATCTTGCAGTGTGGGTCTGTGAGACTGAAGAGGCATATGAATGGTTCTGGTTTATGCAGTAGGAGGAAAGAGGAGGGAAAGATCAGGCAAAGCTTTCAAAACATGTAGCCCCAAAACCACAAAACCCACTTAGATTTTCACCTAAAATGCAATATTTACACGGACTGTTTCCTAGATGCTATGGATAATCATGTCTGTCACATTTTGGATGGTCATAGCTCATTTCCTGGAGGGTCACAGAACTTATATATTTTTGTCAGTTGTAGAATAGTAATTTTTAAAACTATTACATGTCATAAAGACAGTTACTGTCTTAGATTTTGTTCAGACTCCTGTCCAAGCTCAGTGTGCTACAAGTTGTGTGAGTATCGAGGTGTGGGTTGTGGATGAAGCTCTGAAAAGTTAGAGGTGTAAATTTATGATTACAGCCTTGGGTTGTATCTAGGTAATAAACTGGTGATAAACTGGATATTATATCCTTGGACTGGCTGCATAAACTTATCTGGTGTAGTCTGTGCAAGGTCAAGTGAAATGAGAATCTGTGACAGAAGTGGTACCACCCAGCTGTCATGAGAAGCAGCTGGAGGTTGTGTGAGTCTGTGGTTCTTACAGAGCACGGTCATTGCCTGCAGCTGCAACCAGGGGAAAGAAAGGGTCAAGGGAAAAACACAGTGCATGTCCTGGACTTGAGTCAGCTTGTTAGCCTGGTACCCTAAAGCCAGTAGCTTTGTAGCTACTAAGTACAACACACGAATTATAGCACTAAACCCTGCAAATTTCCTGCTGATAAAAGCACCCAGAACAGTGAGCATTTTTATAGTTGTGCAGCCACAAACGACCACTACGTATGGTCAGTGAAATCCATCATATTAGAGGATTTTTCAATAAAGTTGCTAGTTTTATTAACATAATGAGCTAATATTGAGGGTTTTTTCTCTTGGTGGTTAAATATTTTCACACTGATTAACATACTTAAAAAAACCCCAGAAATGCAGCTGTCTGGATTTCTTTACTAATTATACTCTGATTGATATCGCATAATGATTCTCATTTTCACAGAGGAAGGCAGTGGGTCTTTTTGAACTTCTATTCACTTTATGGTTTTAAACCCTCTTAGCCAGAGCTTTAGGTCTAAGTGAGCCATGTCCAGGTACAGCTTAAGGTCTGTTTCGATGTCTTCAACTCAAAATATTGTACAGTCCCGTTGCAAATAATGTTTGCAAGGCCATGCCTCAATCATACTTATTTTGCTCACCATTTTTTTTAAGTACCTTTGAAATTAAATGCTGAGACCTAAGCCTTTCACATGTTTATTTACATATATGCAATATTCCCTCAGTCACCAGTAGATGTTACACTAGACATTAAATTCCCTTTGAAATGGTCATTGTACATTGATGGGGGCTGTCAGATTCAGGCTATAAACAGATCTCTTTTACACAGGGTAACCTGTGTAAAAGGCAGCTTGGTTTCATTGCACAGAAATTAATGGAAAACTGAGTTAGTTTGTAATGTGGTCTGCAGCAAGAAAAGGCTTTATTGAAAGATCTCTTATAAGCACATTTCATGTTAAACTCCAGCTCCATGCTGATGCTGTAGAAAGTCTATCAATTAAAAGATTTGAGGCATTCTTCTTAAATTATATTCATTTAAATTTAGAAGAGATGTGAAAGTTAATGTCATTTCCATTTTTTCTGTTCAGGGCAGTGTACAAAGATGCTGATTTGTATCTCCTGGATTCTCCTTTTGGACACTTAGACATTTTTACAGAAAAAGAGATATTTGAAAGGTATTGTATGTTTTGATAGATTGACCAAACAGCACAAAGAAAAATGAAGGGTTTTTAATAGCAGTGCAAAAATACTGAAGTGATCAAAAATTATACCTGTTGGGATATTCATTTTTAGGGTTTCTCATAATATTATGTTGTAGTATTTTGAGTATTAATTAGTGGTAGGACAATGCACTGTGTGGGGAACAAGTCTGGGCCAGGTGTGAGCATTACTGCTCCCTCTTCCATCTCAACGTATTGAGCCTGCTGTAATCTCACACTCCCAGCGTGTGTGGCTTTACATCTGACATGTCTTTGTATCAGAAAGGCTTTCACTTTAAAACAATTACCTGCTTTGCAAGTATAATTTTTCACAAAAACCTGTATTTTGACCCGTTTTGTAATCACTGAATGTTGAATCACCTGAAACTGCCTGCTGAAGATTGGCAGCAGGTTGGCCTAAGTCAGAGACTTTTTGCTTGTCCTTTTGATAAAAACAGTAAGGACACACACTGCCATCCATGAGTTTTTCAGCCACTGTAATTTTGAAGTTTTGGTATTGGATTAATACTCTTAAGTCTTAGATCATCAGATCTGAGTAGCCCTAAGCTTAAAAGAAATACTTTGTGATGAACTGTGCTTTTTGGATTGACTTGAAAATCATTAAATTTTACCCCTTTTTTGGTTCCTGGCATAAAGTACTCACCCTTTACACATCTCAGCTTTACCACCTCCTTTGTAGTTTGAGGGAGCACTCAAGACTGCTCATACTGGGAGCAGGGCAGGTAAAAGCAAATTGAAAGTGAGAGGGATAAAATCATCATTTAATCATGAGAACAAAAAAGTCCAAATGTTCACACTTCCATCTTTTACAGCTGTGTGTGCAAGCTGATGGCGAATAAAACTAGGATCTTGGTTACTTCAAAATTGGAACACTTAAAGATTGCTGACAAAATATTAATCTTACATGAAGGGAGCTGCTATTTCTATGGAACATTTTCTGAACTTCAGGGTCAACGGCCAGACTTCAGCTCAGAGCTGATGGGATTTGATTCTTTTGATCAGTTCAGTGCAGAGAGAAGAAATTCCATCCTTACTGAGACTCTCCGACGATTTTCCATTGAAGGAGAAGGCATGGGATCACGCAATGAAATAAAGAAGCAATCTTTTAAACAAAAATCAGATTTTAATGACAAAAGGAAGAACTCCATCATTATTAACCCCCTTAATGCAAACAGGAAGTTCTCAGTAGTGCAGAAGAACGGGGTGCAGGTCAATGGGGTAGACGATGGCCACAGTGACCCCGCAGAGAGGAGGTTGTCACTGGTACCTGACTTGGAGCAGGGGGACGTGTCTCTGCTGAGGACTGGCATGCTCAAGGCTGACCACCTGCTGCAAGGGCAGAGGAGGAGGCAGTCGGTGCTCAACCTGATGACGAGCACCTCTGTCAACTACGGACCAAACTTCTCCAAAAAGGGAAGCACAACTTTTCGGAAAATGTCTATGGTGCCTCAGACAAACCTGTCTTCTGAGATAGACATCTACACCAGGCGTGTGTCTCGAGACAGTGTCTTGGACATAACTGATGAAATCAGTGAAGAGGACTTGAAGGTGTGTGTTGATTTGATTTCATCTTGGGTTTGGTTATGGTGATGGTTTAGAGTAATATACTTCTCATCTGTTTTTCTGCTTGACTATTTCCTTCCTAATGCAGCATTTCTCTGTGGAATACGTTTTTTGAATGCCTGTGAAAATTTTTAAACTCAAGTATCATCTTGGAATCCTCAAAAATTTATTTTGCCTTATTTTTTGTTTATTTTTGAGTGCTATCTGTGGAGAACTTCAATACAGAATTTACATGTCCTGCACTTTACCCTTCATGTTACTTATGATAAAATAAAATTTGAAACCATAACTTGGAAAAACATTGTTTTAAGGCATTTATGTAAAATTCACCTTTGAAACAGTAAGGCTCATGGAAAAAAATAAAACACATTTGAAGTACTAGCACAGTTTTTAAAACTGGAATTTGATCAAATTTGATAAATTCGGCAGACTGCTTAGTTCTTGTGTCCTGATGCAGATAAATGGAGGAGTAAGCTTGATTTTACTCTGGTTTTATGGATGTGCAGAAAAAACCAGAAGGTTGACTTTTATACCAAAAAATGGACCAAAATTTCTTTTTTTTTTAATAGTTTCAATTGGTCACAATAGACTACTTGTATTTTCAAAACTAACAGATGATTTTCTCAGGAAAGAAAAATTTTCTGGGAGAGTTTCCTAGGTGGAAACAGATGTCCAAGGAAAATTTAAATTCATAATTTGCTGAAGCACTACCCATTTTTTCTTTTGAGCTCAACAGAAAAAAAAAGCTCAAAGTGCTTACAAATTCACTCTAAAATCACAATAATAATTCTCTTTTGAAAGAAAACAGCTATTGATTAATAGTTTTTGGTTCTGGTAGTGCTGGACAAATCTGTTTCTCTCATGGTTGTCTGAAAATTTCAAATAATGTCTTGATTGTATTTTTATAGCAAAGATGACTCAACCAGTCAGTACCTTCCTCTGTAGCCGTTATCAACCAATCTAATGCTTCAGCTCAATTATTTGCAGTGAGTTAGCAGAAAAAATGATAACATTCTTGTGTCAGAAATTGTCATACAGAGATATCATTAGCATTCTTACTATTATTTTACTGATTTTTTGACAGGAGTGCTTCAGTGATGATGCTGAAAGCATGGGTACTGTTACTACGTGGAATACCTATTTCAGATATGTTACTATCCACAAAAACTTGATTTTTGTCCTGATTTTGTGTGTGACTGTTTTCTTGGTTGAGGTAAGAAAATCCGTGCTTGGTGTTATGTTGCAACAAATGGTGTTTGTTCAAACTGATCTCTGTGAAAATGGATAAAGCGTCAAGACATAAGCTCTTGTATGTATCACTTATTGACAACAGCTGCTAAATTAAATTGCAATGACTTTTCTACTACTTAGAAGAGCATTTCTTCACCAAAGTTAGTGGTTAGTGCATAGCAGCAAAAGACCCATCTTCGCAAATTATCCAGGTTATTTTCTGCTATGTGGTACTATAAATAAGAATTATAGCCCTATGCAAGTCTCTTGTTCACAGGTGAATAATCTTCCATTTTACATTAAAAATTATCTTTGTAGAGCCTTAGGGAGTTAACAACAATAATTGCCATAATATTTTTTGATGAGAGCATACATAAATTCTGCAAAATTGTTTTGAAAAATGAGTTACTAGCTTTGCTCCTAGTGAAAGAAGAGTGGTGAGTAAGGCAGAGGGTTGAATGCCTGTGGTGGCTGTTAAAGATGGAAGATGCAGTGTGCAGAGAAGATTTTTTCCAAGGACAGTGTAAAACAACAGAACAAGTACTGAAGAACATCTGGCTGTTTGTAGACATTTGACTGTTTATCTTATATCAGAAATTGTCTGCTCTTTTGTCTTGTCTCTCAATTTAGGAAAGACTTTTATCATATAGCACCTCTTAATGTTCTCTGCTATAGTAAATATCCTAAATCAAGTATTTTTTCAAGGGAAGGCACATGTTTCATACTGGGAAATCAAGGAGACTGTATTCATATGTCAGCTTATAAAATATGGTGCCAACTTCTCTTGGTATTTTTCAACATGAACTGAATGCAGAGTCCATTAGGAATATAGGGATAGTTTTTGTCTGATTGTCAGCAAAGGTTTTTTAGCAATTCTGCAGTGAGATTCAAATTTCTAATATCGTCATAGCTGGAGAAAGATATGACTGATGGTATTCTGAATTTACACTGATGTTAAATTGCAGGTGATTTAAGTCAGTTCTCTTGGACTGGGAATAAATCCTGGAGGTTAGATCTAGTTTAACATCCTAAATTTTTAAACTGACTTCATAAGCAAGTCAGCATGTAGATGCATAGCTCTTCTTATCAAGTTTTATTTTCATGGTAGTGGAAAATGGCTATGTAAACAACAGCAAAGCTGCATGTGAGTTTTAGAGGCAAAGGAAATTTTAATTTTAAGTCATATCAGGTTTATTCCTGTATATTCAGCATATATTTCTAATGCTGATTACACATTTTTGCTTTTATTTTAGACTAAACTTTTTTTAAACAGTTCAAAAGACTCATCTTCTAATTGAAAAAAAATCTTATGACAAAGAATGTTTCCATACAATTTAAAGTTTCCAGTGTGACTATTGTTGAAGTAAAAGCCTATTGGCAAATGAATGGGCTGGAAGATATCCAGCTGCAGCCCAGTCTTGAGCAGACCTCTGTGTGTAAGCTGAAATACCATGCCAAGTGTTTGTGTCCTGTGCTAACAGTTTGTACTCTTCCAACCTGAGACAATGAAGAGAGGCTAGTGATGAATATCCAGGTAAATTGAAAGTGGTGTTTTCACACCCTTCAGATCTGGCTGGGACTACTGTGGAAATGCCAGAGATGCTTTTTTAGATTTTGAATGGATTGCTTTGTATTTCAGGTTCCAAGGTGAGTCCATACGGGTCACCATAAATAGGACATCAACTGTACATATTTCCTAGGTTTGAGAGGTGTATGTTGTGTAGCTCACTTAAGCAGCTGAAAACTGTGTCTTATGGATGTCATACCCAGAAACTAGGGCTGCTGTACTGCAAGAAGAGCAGTTTTGGAAGGAAACACAGAGAAAGGCTTTGTCAAACTCTTCTGTGACAATATTACCTACCATCATTTTCACAGCTGAAAAAATTCCCCTGTTGTGAGGAGTCAAGATAACAACAGAATTCTGTTGGGAGATGTATAAATTTTATTGTGAAAGAAGCTTGATTCTTACAAATACCTAAATTCAGGACCATCATGGTCAATCTTGAGTTATTTACTGTAAGACCTGCAAAAGTTAGTGGCTCCCAAAGGGAAGACTTCAGTTATGTGTTGGGGTATTACCACAATTTCTGTACAAGTGACATAAAAATATATGGGAAGAAAATGTAAAAATTGTTTCAACCTTTAGAAAAATGACCATAGCCAGGAACAGAGCAAACTAAAATGTGATAGACCAGGTGAAGATTTCTAATATCTTGGTGACAAGAATATATTACAGACTAAATTCTTGTTGAAGGCTGAATCATCTTAACAATAAAAAGGGCTTAATTCTACATTTTAAAAATATTACAATAGATTATGTGGAAAATTATGTAAAATTAAGCAGCACAGCAGTATCAGTCAAATGAATATACCAAACATAGATATCAGCTAGCAAGAAAAGCAATGCAAAAATAATAATGTTAAAGGTTTGAAATTAATATTTGAATAGATGCCTTTGAAAATACTGAGGCTAACTATTCTAGGGTCATTAAAATATTATCTTTAAAACATAAAATTTGTTAAGGCATACAGTTATCAGTAGGAAGGCATTAGCAAGCCTTTGTTAATAGTATGTTAAAAAACAATACAAGAATATTTAGGCACTTTAGAGCCTGATTGTAATACAAGTCTAAATGTAGCTTTCCTGGTGGGATGCACTAAATTGTTTCCGTGGAGAGAGAGAAGCAGATATTACAAGGTTTGTGCTTCAAGTAAGTTTGACTTCCACCCATTTGTTATGCTCCTTCTAAAAAGAGGTATAAAGTCAATGAAAAAAGATAAGAGAGAAAAATTGCATAAAGTGATAAGACAAAATCTGACTCTGTTTTCTTTGGTCACAGGTAGCTGCTTCTCTTGGTGGGGTATGGTTTCTTCAAAAGTAAGTAGTGGTGATAATTTATTGAGAAACTGGGGTGTCCCTTATATTATTTTTTCTGTAAATAATGAATAAATTCTGCCAGAATTCTATGTGGATAGTCACTATCTTCTGGTCAACAAAATGGTTCATAGATGGATGGCCTAAATACCTGGTGTAGGTGGTATCTGGTACTTCTGTAAGTGCTAACAGTTGAATGGTTTTTGCCTTGTTATTGAGTACACAATAGTGTATGCAAGATTTTCCTGGATCAGCTCCCTCTAGGGATGCATGGACCCGATTATCTTCAATATACTGTGATTCACAGGTGCTGGGGAAGACTTGCTTGGGAACATTTTAAGGGAGAAGTTTCTGTAGGACTCCATTTGTAGAATTTCCTCTGCTCATCTATGAAGAATTCCCAGAAGTTACAGGGTCAGCAGCTTAAGGTTAAAACATACTGAGCAGAGAAAAGCCGGTGGCTTTGCCTGGGTTAATGCTTTTAATCCCTGTTTTTGTCCTGCAGCAATGAGTCTGTGTGTTTGAGTATTGAAGCATATGATGATGTAGGTCTGACTGGAGGTGGAGAGATTTATGTTGATTTCCAACTACATTAAGTCACTAGGGGCTTCAATTTTTATAGTATACCTAAAGAATTTTACTTCCATAGGAATTCAGTTTTTTCAAGACTTAAACTAATTTTTCTGTTTAAAAGAAGTGGCTATATTTTCCTGGATTAGGTTAGGTTTGTCAGTGATTAAATAGGCAGTAGATTTGCAAGAGGAATTTACCAGAGCAATTAATAATTTATATTTCATACATACATGACAATATTTTAAAAATGACTGGAAATATCTGTAAACTAACCATTAGCATAAAACAAGTGGACACTGGAGTACGGTTTGGTTTTGTTTAGTAAATAAAAGAGAAAAAGCACACAATTTCTAGTAATGCATTTATTTTTAATTTCCATCACACAGGACAGCTTTGAAGGCAAATTCAACACAGTCAGAAAACAGCACCTCTGACAAACCTCCTGTGATTGTTACTGACACCAGCAGCTACTACATCATTTACATCTATGTGGGTGTGGCAGATACCCTGCTTGCCATGGGAATCTTCAGAGGTTTGCCCCTTGTGCATACACTTATAACAGTGTCTAAAACTCTTCATCAGAAGATGGTGCATGCAGTTCTTCATGCACCTATGTCAGCCTTCAACTCATGGAAAGCAGGTAATTGAGATTGACTCATCTATGCATTTAATTTCAATTAAATGGTTTTCATTCTGTTGAAGGACAATGTTGTCTTCCATTTACATTTTCATTCAAGTGGAATTTTAGAAGCTTGCCACGTAAGGTAATTTGTGAATCTTTTAATGAAACTTGATTGCACTTAAGTGTGACATATTTCAGTTGTCAATTCTGATTCTGAAATATCACTCTGTAAGAAAGAAATTTGGAGAAAATAAACTGTTAACTGTTCTAGGCAATAAAAGTAGAATAACTTCTAAAGAATAGACTTTGTCAAAAACTGCAATAGAAAAGATATTGTCAGCCAGGTCGTGAGTGACAAGGAATCAGGTATGGATGATAAATAGTGTCTTTTTTATGAATAGTCCTACTAAAATGGCATAAAACATCAGTTAATCTGAATGATGGTATGCATATTCAAATTTGGGAGTTGATATAAAGCTCATTATATAACTGGTGCAACCAGTTCCATCTCCTATTGTACATGAAATTCCTATCTCCTATGCTTCTTACTGATAAGTTCTAGATTATAGGAGACACTGCTAAATGATGATACAACAATGGGTTTCTCCTTCATTTTCCCTTACATTCTTAGCTTTGTCATTACATGATGTTTAATACAGTAATTCTACTCAGAATTAAGAAACAAGTTGCAAACAAACCCATGCAAATGCTGATGTGGAAATGACCTGTGTCTCAGCAGGTCCTGCTGAATAAGGAGTACTGACTTTATGCTTTGTGCCTCTGTTTCTGCACCTTTTAGTTGTTTCTTTTTTTAAATTATATTTTCCTGGCTTTTTTTTTCAAGAGCAGAAACAGAAATTGTGTAGCTGAATTCTTCCAGGGGGACAGAAACTGTAGCTCTACTGAACTGTAATGGAATTGCTTGTACTTGAAAAAATCTTGTACTTAGTATTTTGTATTCAGAAAAACTTGTATCTTTTGTTAAAGTAATAAATGTGGGATTTGGGGGGTACTAAAATGTTTGACTTTTTTTTTTCTTAATCCATAGGTGGTATGCTTAACAGATTCTCAAAAGATACAGCAGTATTGGATGACTTACTTCCACTTACAGTATTTGACTTCATTCAGGTTTGTAGAATAAAATTGTAACTCTTGCTGTCTTACAGCAATGTGATATTTCAGCTGTACATCTTGCAAAAGAAATAAATTATTTTTTTTTCAATCTATGTATCTATGTAGCTGTTTATCCTGTAGGTGAGCTTTATTGCTTCATTTTTGAGTATTTGCCTCTATGTGTACTTACCTCCACTGTTTATGCAAACCACTCTTAGTACTCAGGCTCAAAAATATTTTTGCCCTGCAGATCCTTACAGGGCAAGTATCCCTGCTGCTTCCTAGATTCAACTGCAAGTCATGAAGAGCATTCCTTAGTTTCTTCTTGTTATCATGGCTCAAGTTTACTGTTTTTTTTAATGCTATTCTTTGATTGCATTCAATCACTTTCATAACTTCCCCTCCTTAAGCTCTTCTATTCCCAGTTTGCTAGCATCACCCTTAGTTTATTTTTCTTCTGTTGAATATATTCTTGACTTTTCTGTTCCTTTATTTTCTATGGAAATGCCTGCTTTTCCTTAGATAAAACTGGTTTCCAGAACATTTTCAATATAGAAGCAAATCTTCCCTGGTGCTCCTGTTCCTCTCTACAATATTAAAGTGATATAGGCCCAACTTAATCAGCCCAAACACTCTGCTGTACAGATTGCCTGTCTCCATGTGTGAGTTTGCCTGCTTTGCAGTCCCTACCAGCATGATGGATAAAGACAGAATTTCTTTCCCTATATCTTTGTGAATAATTGATAACTTTGACTCATGACTTCAGAGGGGCCAGTGCAGCTCGACATGAAGAGGTTCAAGTGCATTACAGCTTTACTTCATGTCCTGCTGGTGTCAAGAGGACTTGCTGAATGAGTAAACATGGACACTGGGACTCTCTCAATCAACAGTGTAATCTTCAGCGTGAACAGGAGTCGCTACTGTCTTTTCTGATACGACCATTTTGTTTCAGATATTTTGGATCTATCAAGGGGATGTTATTCCAGAAGCATGTTAATTAGTCTGTCTCTACATTTCAAATTTTCTACAAGAAACTGACTAGTTTTTCATGTTTTCAAGAATAAGGAAAATCCCAGTATTTGGCTTTTCTATTCTGATGCCTTTCAGAGGTTTAGCTATAACCTATTATCCCATAGATTCACCTCTCTCTCCTCAGTCTCAACTGCAGAGGCTTCTAGACATGCATGATAAGCTGCCCTGTCTTTCCAGGTTCTTCTGCTGAAGATCACTGAACCTACCCACCATCCTGAATAACAGTCATTCATTCACAATCAATCTCTTTTGGTCCTCCATACATTCAGACCTCATGGACTCTGCTAATGAACAAAGCCAGATTCCTCTGAAAGACACAGAGAAGTTATAGATAGGACTTTTTCCTTCTGATGATTGTTGAAGAGTCACAGAATGTGGAAGGGATGTTGGACCTAGGACCTGGAATCCTTCCAGCCCCTGTGTTCAAAGCAGGTTCAGCTAGAGGAGGTTGCTCAAGGCCAAGCTGGGTTTTGGATTATCTCCAAGTTCTCTGTGTAATGTCTTCCAGTGTTTGACCTTCCCCATGCTAAAAGTGCTTTTTCTTATGTTTAAATGGAATGTTGTGCATTTCAGCTTGTGCCCATTGCCTCTTATCTTCCCAGTATGTGCCATTGAAAAGAATGTGGCTCAAGCACATGTGGTCCACAAGAAATAACCTACTAGTATTTATATAAACAGAATATATTTTAATTATATAAATAACAAACTGCATGTAATGTACAGAAACATTTATAATTTATAGAAGTATAATAAATACCAGTAGATAGTTATACAAAGTGATGAGATCCCCTAAGCCTTCTCTTAAGGCTAATCCCAGTTCTATCAGCCACACCTTGTTTCTTGGAGATCCTTCATGTGAGAAGATGCTGGCACATACTGCGTCCCTAAAGTTTAATATAGTCTCACGCAAAAGTTCATCGTGAACTCACTGAACATTTATGCCTGTGACCATGACTGGTTTCCCCTAAATGATAAACTCCTGTTGGTTAATCAGACTGGCTGTTGCAGTCATTGCCACCCTGAACGCTTGCTGAGTTGCTTTGTCTACTACCACTTGCATTTTCCAAACTGGGAAACTGGAACATGTCTCTCCATCTGGCCTCTGTCCCAGGGCTGAAAGCTCAGCATCTGAGGCACTGAACTGGGCTGCATGAGCCCTCTGCTGCCATTCCTCCACTATATGCCAATACACAGGGCTTGTGGTTTAGATTTTTGTTTCTGCCTTTTTAGAGAAAATGGCATCTTCTGTCTGACTTTAGGCTTACTTAGGAGTTTATAAGATAACACAGATTTTCATATTCAAAATTTTAGCAAAATAACTGTGGGACCAGCAGTTAGAAAAATATAGAATCATGATGACCTTTACAAAATTCGAGGAAATGACAGAAATGGGAGTTATAACAGTCACTGAGTGTAATCTCAAGTAATGTGAGAACTATATAACTCTGCTCAATATCTCTTGAATAGCTCATTTGCTTTTTAACAATTAGAGAGAGATACAAGTGTTACTAATTTCTGCAGTTTGAAGTAATGAGTAAACACAAATCCATTCTTGCATTGCTGCAGACCAGTGCTAAATAGCCTGCACAAAGTGTAACCCACACATATCACCATTCCTTTAAGAGAAATGAGGAAAGTAGTGAAAGAACTCACAGGATCATAACATTGTTTGAGCTGGAAGGGGCATTAAAGATCATCTAGTTCCAACCCCCCTGCACTGGAAAGGACACTTTCCATGAGATCAGGTTTCTCAGAGCCCCTTTCAACCTGGCCTTGAACACTTCCAGGAGTGGGGCATTTACAAGTTCTCTGGGCAACCTGTTCCAATGCCTTACCATCCCCATGGTAAAGAATTTCTTCCTAATATCTAATCTAAATCTGCTCTATTTCAGTTCGAAGCCATTCCTTCTTTAGCTAGTTCAGCTGTAATTTTTTTTTTTTTTTCATATAATGTGATGCTGCTATTGCATTGCTCAGATTTCTGATGAGAAAAAAAAGGAAACTTAGGTAGGAAACTTATAACATGCTTACCTATTCTTGAAAGACCTCTAACTTGGAATACTGGGAATTCAAATCCTTCCTTGAGTTCATATGGATGTAGTAGCAAAAGCACCCATTGCAGGTTTCTTCCTCATGTGAAATTAGTTTTGCTTTCCATCTGGTTCTTTGCTGACCGGTCATTTGCAGTGATGTTTCAATGCAATGTTCATCATTTTGTCCAAATTGTCCATTTGCAGATGGTTTATGCTGGTAAGTTTGCAGCTTGAAGTAGTTGTTTAGTGTTAGAAGTAACGCCCTGATACAAAGCAGAACTTTACTATTCTATGTACACTAGTATACTTGTATACTTGATTTTCTTTAGACTTAGAGACAAAACCAGCCTACCTGCTTAAGTCTCTTCTAGAGTAAAGATCAAGACCAGATTTAGCTAAATCGGTCTGGAGCTACTGAGGATGTGGTCTTAAAATGGTAGTAGTCTCTAGTAGGTTAAAATAGATAACTCTGAAACAATTTTGTTGCTTTTGTCATCTGACACCTTTAAACACCTTTTTATTTCTCCTGAAAATGCTAATTT
Source organism: Illadopsis cleaveri (assembly GCA_013399915.1). Lineage (NCBI taxonomy): Eukaryota > Metazoa > Chordata > Aves > Passeriformes > Timaliidae > Illadopsis > Illadopsis cleaveri. Next base: position 879,043 of record VXBB01003356.1, on the reverse strand, counting down.
GTCATACCACCATTTCTCGTACAATTTATTTCCTGTCTTCTGATCAGGACAAGCAGGAGTGTTAGTTTAATATATGAGTTACAGTCCCTTGGGCAAGCAAAGAAGTACAACTTCTCACTTTTTCTGATCCTCAGCAAGACTGCTTTGCCCAGCACCTGCAGGAGACTGTCACTCAGCTCCTGACAGTCTTGCACACCTAGTCCAGACATGACAGGGACAGCACCAGTGGTTTGGTAGGTCTCTGCAGATATTTCAATTTTGAGTGAAGAGTGAGTGCCTAGCTGCTATTGTTTTTATGTGGCTTCATATTTTAGAAGCCTGCAATAATGATTGTACTACAGAAAACACTTCTTCCATCTATTAGACGGCAGCTTATTGCAACAGGTTATGGATCTGGTCCAGGTTATTCGTTATCTTTTCATGGAGGTTTGTTCTCAGCTGCAAATCTTCTTAGGTGAGCACTTTATGTTTGTTAAAACACTATATAGTTGCCATAGGAAGGAGATTCATCACCAATCTCTAGTCTATAAAATGACAAGTTTACTATATCAATAGTATTTTTTCTTTCATTCTGCAGTTAATACTGATTGTGATTGGCGCTATAACAGTAGTCTCAATATTAGAACCCTACATCTTCCTGGCATCAGTGCCTGTGATAGCAGCCTTTATTCTGTTAAGGGCATACTTCCTCCACACTTCTCAGCAGCTGAAACAACTGGAATCTGAAGGTAGGAGCAGAAAAATTGGTAGACTTTTAAATCCACAGCAAATCAATTGAGAAGTGATTTACCCTTTCTCCTCTTTTTTGCCTCTTCTCTTGCAAGATGACATTGTCTTTGGGAGCAGAACACATATCTCCTTAAAGCCAGGGTTATTACTGGTCCAGCCAATACTGAGTGCTCTGCTGCCAAAGAGCAATAAAAAAGGCCTTTTAAAAGATGGGCTTTATCACCACTGCAGCTGAAAACAAATGAAATCCTGACGTACAGTTTTCTTGAGAATAAATGTAACTTGCAAAATTGTGGTCAGACTTGGTATGTACCCTTTGACTTTTTTCTTTGTAAGAAAAATTTTCAATGGATATGTCTTGATCACAAAGGGCTCTTATTTCTGAATAAGTTATTTGATTAAATTTCCTTCCTCTCCCCCCACTAAGAGACTAAATATATTCCAAATAAAATTGACAACCTCATTCAGAAGTGTGAATTTGTAGCCTGTTGCCTGGCTTTGCAGCAGACTGGCAGATGCTCAGCAAATCAGTGCTGAAGCTTAAACAGTCATGATCCTCTTTCCTTTTACTTAAATGTAATTCTGGAGTTCTTCAGATCTAAATTTAAATTTCTTTGATGTTCACAGGGATCCAGCACTGGCTCACCACTTTTTATGTAATGCAAGATCTGCCTAAAATTACCATGTCAGTGTGGTTGAATCTGGAGCATTAAAGTACTCTGCCTATGCTAAGAAAGCTTCATGTAATGGAGTTATCAAAATTGCAGGAATTAATTTTGGCTGGGGAGAAGCAGCTTTTCTCTTGTGGCAACCTAGGAGGCCAGGAGCTTCCCCAAGTAGATATGAGACAAATAGTTACGTGCTAACTATGAAGAATTATTGTGATTCCTTCCTGTCAATACACTGAATGCAATTTCAACCCATTCTTGCAAAGACTGTTGTTGTCTATCCTTCATTAGGATTACTTCAGTCATATAGTTTGGCCACACACTGGCAGTAGTTACTGTGAGGTAGAGCATGGGGGGGTGTTTGATATCAAAGGCATTTGCTCATGCATGTTATGTTGTTGTAATTTAAACACTTTACAGCTCGGAGTCCCATTTTCACCCACCTTGTTACAAGCTTAAAAGGGCTGTGGACACTGAGGGCTTTTGGGCGGCAGCCGTATTTTGAGACGTTATTTCACAAAGCTCTGAACCTGCACACAGCAAACTGGTTCCTCTACCTGTCAACACTGCGCTGGTTCCAGATGAGGATAGAAATCATTTTTGTTGTCTTTTTTGTTGCTGTGGCATTTATCTCTATCGCAACTACAGGTATGGTAACTTTACCCAAAAACTGAAATGGAAGTTTGCTGCTTATTTTTAACAGCTCAGCTTTAGAAAATTCTGAGAGAAATAAACTGTTGTGAAATTTAGCATGCATTAGTGCCATTGATTTAAGTATGTCGTAATAGTAAACACAATTTAATTAAAATAGAAATAACACCATTATTACCTGCAGTCTGATATTGCAGAGGACTCATTGAAGGGATTAATCTGAAAACAATAACTGAAGGGACAAAACTTTCATTTTCTTGATAGTAATTGCTGTAAAATTATCTCATGAGTTTGAAACCACATTACTGTTCCCAGAAGCTTGGATGTTGATCACACCTGTATAGCTCAAAGGTTTTTAGTAAATAGAAGTTAATGTTCCTCTCACTTGCAAATGGCTAAGACATGAGAAGTTTTAATAATCTTTTAAAGCCCACACCATTAGGAGAAATTTTCATCCTGTTCTTTAATTCCCAACCCACTGACCCATTTTTTTATGTGAAGTTTTGCAAATTCTATTCAGAATCCCCTGAAAAATGATTCACCACTCCTAGTAAACACAGTACACAAATGAGAATCAGACTATATCTTACTTGTATTTGAAGTGGTGCCCATGACTTGCTAGGTGTAGCCAGCCTCAAACAAGCAAAAATTAGGAGTACGGTGTCCCAAAAATGTTAATTCATTTCTGTTGAAAAATTCAGCTAGAGATTACTTTAAATACAGTTTTTTATTCTCTATGCTTTTGTTATGTTTGGACATGGTTCTACTTTTCTGAGTTTTACACTGAACTTAGTGTGCAGGATCTGTGTGCAGTTTCAGTACTATAGTTGATGATGAACAAGAGTTTGATGATTTTATGGAGGAGGATTTAAAATCTAACAATATTTAAATTTCTTTCAGCCGTACTTCAATGTTGAAAAGGAGTTATATAAGAGCTTACAATTTATCAAATATTGTATAGTTTATGAAATGCTATCCTCTGTTTCTTGTAGAAGGAGATCTAGCTCTCCTTACAAAAGGAGACACCACACAAAAATAGGCACTTACAGTACTTTTGTTACTTAGGAGACTTCTAGTTCCCCTACCATTCATGGGAAACCATGTTCCCTGTTGTCCTTCTCATTTCTCACTCTGTGTCCTTAGTAGTTTGGGGTTTTTAGGAAAATAATTTCTTGCGTTACTTGCCCTGGATGTTTTACTGGAGAAAAGGAGTAAAAAACACTTTTTAAAAAATAATAAAATTTGTCATCTTGCCACTGTTATAACCTTTACTGTTATAAATAATAGGGCCTTGGAGCAACACTAAATTCCTTTTCTTAATCTATCAACTTTCACAAGGAATATTTTGCTTTTATTGCTTACTTTTATATTTACTTATATAATGAGTTGTCTATAAGAAAAATCTATAAGACGTCTACAAGGAGGAGGTTTATTGAGGAAAACTATATAAGAATGGAGAAATCATAGAAAGGTGTTTGGCTTACGTTCTCAATTCCATTTAGCACCTAGTGAGGTTAAAAAGCAATGTGGTAGATTAAATGCTTATGTTGTATTGTATGAAGTCATAAAGGAAAATCCCATCCTTGTTACAGCTGACAATTAAAGCTAAAAAATTTACATCTGCATCATTTTGAAACACTAAGGAGAGCATCCTCTGTTTGTCAAAGAAATGAAGTTGTAAGCCATTTTGAATTTTAAAGTTGTTAGCTGTGTGTGGTGTTTTAGTTAGATAAGAGTAATTTCACAGATTCATGTGTGTTGGAAAAAGGAAAGTCAAATCAAGATTGCAGAGACCTGATTCTGTTTGCAGGTTAAGTACAGGTTAAGAGTTAATTTTTTCTTGTGCCAAGCAAGATTAGGGTTTCTAGTGAATTCAGTGCCAAAGTCAGGGGTTTAACTATGATTTAGCTCTTAGTCCTTTTTATGATTAACAAATCCATGTTTTCTCCACAAAATAAAAGAGGAGAGAGAATGAATATGCATTTTAAGATATACATGCTCATTTTCTGTTTTCTAATGGCTTTTTATTTGCATAGAAGTTGAATGTGTTTTTTTCTCCACAGGTGATGGACCAGGTACAGCTGGAATTATTCTTACTTTAGCTATGAACATCATGGGAACCTTGCAGTGGGCAGTAAACTCAAGTATAGATGTTGATAGTTTGGTAAGCAAAAAATGCATGGTGCTGTGCTTTCTTTTGAGCAATTGCCTTATTTTGTTGATTATGGTTGTGCAGAGAATTATCTTCAGAGTTGAATATTATGCAGATGTGTCAGAAAAGTTTCCCTCATACCTTTGATAGCAAACTACTGGCTTTGGGACTGCACAAACTGAGTTTTTCCATGATCAGAAGTTTTTCTGGCCTTGAATAAGCAACACTAAATACTTGCATTTGAGGATTCAGATTGCATATATAGCAGTGATAGAAAAACCTTGAAAAGTCTTGGGGTTGTTTGGTTATGATTATATTTCCTGTATTTATATATATAAAATATACCTTTCTTGGTCTACTTAGCAGCTGTGCATAGCAGATTACGATGGATGTTTTTGAATTCCTTTCACGTATTATCAATCATGATTTAAAAATCTGTCCTTTACTTCCCTGGCAGTCTTTTTCTGGTTTTATGTATTGGAAAACAAAACAAAAATTACAGCCGATTTCAGAGTCCCTTAAATCCTGATTAATTGAAATTAATTGTCATATTAAAAATATATAATTGGGGAAGATGGTGACAGCAATATTGTCTGAAGCAATGTTTGGAAGTCTAACATTAATTCTTTTTAAAATAAATTATTCAACTACATTCTTCCTGAGGGAAATCATTAAGAGCCTCAGAACAAGATATTAACCATTTACAGTATCTGATCTCTTGTTTGCACATGTGACTGCTGACAGTCAAGAAAGCTGATGGCCATTCAGCAGTGTTTCATATCCACCAAACATTTTATGCTAGCTCCTTCTTTGCTTTGTTATCAACAGCCTGTCTTGAAGGGCAAGCACTTTGTGAAAGGGCTTCATTGCTGTAACTGCAAGACCTGCTGATCAGTATTTACAAGACTAAAAATGAAGTAAAATGTGACATTGGTAAATCACAGAATTTTTAGGGTTGGTAGGGACCTCTGGAGATCCTCTTGTCCAACTGCCCTGACAAGGCAGGGTCACCTAGAGAAGGTGGCACAGGAACGTAGGCAGGTGGGTTTTGAATGTCTCCAGTGAGGGAAACTCCACGACCCCCCTGGGCAGCCTGTTCCAGTGCTCTGTCATCCTCTATGTGAAAACGTTCTTCCTTATGTTGAGGTGAAACTTTTTGTGTTTTAGTTCATAGCCATTGCTCCTCATTCTGTCACTGGGCACCACTGAGAAGAGCCTGGCAAGACCCAAATGAAAGCCTCCTTTGGGATATTTATATGTGTTAATGTGATCCCCTGTCAGTGTTCTCTAGACTAAACAGGCCCAGCTGCTGCAGTCTCTCCTCATAAAAGAGATGCTCCAGACCCCAGATCTTTGTGGCCCTCCACTGAACCCTCTCCAGTAGCTCTTTGTCTCTCTTGTACTGAGGAGCCCAGGACTCAACACAGCGCTCCAGATGTCGCCTCACTAGGGCCGAGTAGAAGAGCAGGATCACGTCCCTTCACCTGCTGGCCATTCTCTTCGCGATGCACCCCAGGTGACCACTGGCCCTCCTGGCTGCAAGGGCAAACTGTAAGCTCATAGTCAATTTGTCATCCACCAAGACTCCCACGTCCTTCTCTACAAAGCTGCTGCTCTCTAATAGGTCAACCCCTTCAAAACCACAACAGCAATAGCCATGTTCATTCACTTGGCTCTCATTTGTAAACTCCATCCACTGTAAGGCAGAATGTGATCACTTTAAGTATAAAAATCTGTATACAAACCATGTGTGCATATTACACAGCTTAATACAAACTGAAGGTGTTTCACAAGAGCAACAGGAAGTCTTACTGTAGGATTCAGAGGGTGCTGGACACAATAGTGTTTTAATAAAGAAGAACTTCCCCTTTTTATAAGTACAGTCATGTTAAAATGTCACCTATTCATAGCAATAAAGTAACTCCCTTTCCTTTGGAAAGGGAATCTCAAGTTGCTCTAGACTTTTCTGAGTACTTTGCTCATACTCAAAGGACCGTGCTGGAGCACTGGTATGTTATGTTTGTTATGTTATGTGTTATACTATATTAATGATAGCCTTCTAAGGTCCATCAGGTTATAGATGGATCCTCTGGACATCTTTTAGCAGTGGATATCTGCCCACCCTCATTACAGGAATTTTAAGGCATCCCAGATGAGAATAGATATTGCTGGCAGGATGATTTTCTTGACATGCAAAAGCTGTTCCCGTGCACAAGCAGATAAAAATAGATTATTGGTGTCAAGATAATAGAAATGCTTCATTGGGTGATACAGGTTATTATTTCCTACTCTGTAGTCTCTGCATTCAGCACTTCCCTCTTCAAAGTATTTTACAATTCTTTGGCTAAAGATGTTTTGCAAGGGGTTGCCTGACTTGGTAGTCTATTTAGTTACACTCTATTTTTCTCTCAGGAAGTAGTTTGAAGCTCCCCACAGGACCAGATTGACTAGAATTGACAGATCTCCACATGTCTCCATTTACAGATATGCACACACCGCTCTAGTTGACATCACTCTTGCCCTTCCTTGAGCAGCTGTAATATCTGTGTTTACAAGCCTGCAGACAAGCATGCCTGAGTGAATAGCACATTTGTAGGTAGCAGTTTTTGGTTGTCATATAAGCTGGAGTTTACTGCAAGTGGTTGAAAGCCATGTCCAAAGGAGTAGCTGGCCAAACAGATGGATAGGTGGCAAATTTGACTTTATTCCACACAATGTTCTTCTTGAGCTTTCCATGACACTGGCACACAGATTGAAGAAATCTGAGTTCCTAGGTTGGTTTTTATTTCTACATACACAGATGTTGTCTTTGAAGCAATTTTTTTTTAAGAAGTTTGGCTTTAAATTAAAAATTAAATTAAAAATTGTCGCTTAATACCCCATAATGTTTTCATGGTTTTGGCATTTCATTCTCTACAGCCCTGATTTTTTGTCTGCTCTGCCTTTATTTAAAAACAACAACAAAAAAACCAAACAACCCCCTAAACCCCGCCTTACCCCCTCCAAACGTGTGGTCAGTCGGACAGTTATCTGTTGTTTCATTTAAAGCTATGAATTAGGCTGGATTCATTGTTTCACTTTGATAATTTCTGCTAATATCCCTTCAGTTGTTTTTCAGTCTTTTTCTTATCCTTCTAGGCAGTCTTGTAGTGTTTTGAATTATTTTTTCCTTCATAAGGAAATTGAAAATAATTTTTTTCGGTAAGTGCTGCTTTCACAGATAAGCATTAGCTAGTCCCAGTGGACTATTTTAATGCTTTCTAACCTCTTCTTTCACTGATGTATATCCTGCAGTAGCAGTGCTTTAACTGTGAAGGACAGTTTATTTTATCAGGAAAAGAGAAAATGTCATGCTTTTACTGTTGCCAAGATTACTTATATAAGGAGATAAAAAAAGAATCCTGTAAAGAGATATTAAAACCCAACTTGCTAAATGCCACAGTGCCCCACCCTGTACATCAGGGATGCTGAAGAATTAAAGTAATACAGGATAGAGAAAAGGACCAAATTTAAAAGTACAGCTGTGAAAAATAATGGTATTTTTACAGATGATTTTTTTATGCTTTTATATTCCCATACCTCTAACCTGTTCAATTCACTTTTTTTTTTTTTAATCTTGGACATGATCTTAATAGGGTTCTTAGTACTTGGCAGAAAACCTGAGAACACTGTTAATTTCCAAAGTTTGAGTTTAAGTAGAGTAAATACTTGACTGTAAAATCTGCATCAGAATGGCAGTCCTCAAAGTGAGATGTTGGTCTTCTGGAAGGGAACATAATGAAGAAAAAATCTTTAGAACATTCTCTTTTCTGCCTACCTGCACAGCAGTGTGAAAAAGAGAAAAAAAGCATAGAAGTTTTAAATGAACTAAGTATTTAATTTCTGCAGTTTGGAAGAGAAGTAAGCATCCTATAAGTGCACCCAATATGTAAGAGCAGATGATGTGGAACCTCAGTAAAACCATATGTTCTGCCTACAGAGCTAGTTTTGGCGGTGACCTTATGCACAGGATTTTTTTTACAACATGAACCTTTGGACTAATCTCCCACAGGATCTCCCAGTTTGTGAGGAGGTCTGGCAACACAGCCATTGAATACTGTGTGTATCTGGTCTGAAGAGAGTGACTGCTCTCATTTTAGTAGAAGATAACACAGAGCCTGATAAAATTAACTCTATTAGCTTACTTATAAAATAATGACTTCTTCCACCTTCTGGAAATATGAATTATGTAATTGTGTTATGAATTCTCCTTCAAAGTTAAGGAGAGTTTAAGTGATATTAATGAGAAAATAAATTAAAGAATTTCAGTGCTATTAAAATCTCAGTAAAATACAATTAGGCAAGGCTAAAATAGTGTACTATGCTATAGACATAGGGATGAAAGTAGTAAATATACTTCTTTATTCAAAAGTACTAGTTAAAGAACATGAATATAGCTGGCACAGTACTGATGGGAATAATGGGTAAGAAACTTACTGTCACCTATCCTATACCTGTCATTATGAATGACAGAACACTTCTACCTGTGAAAGGAAGAATGGATATTTTTGTAAAATGCCTGACATGCTACATTCTGCCCAGATTTAAATCATAGTTCAAGCTATAGAACAAGGAATTCAGAATTGATTTTAAAATTATTAAACTGTCTAAAATATCTACATATATAACTGATAAGTCTGTCAGGGGAGTTAGGACATTGGGATGAATTTTCTTTTGAATAGAAAGGCTCTTCACCCAGCTGTTTCACAGCAGACATTACACAGTGTGTAGTGGTACAACCTCTTGGACAGTTATGGGGAACCTCTGCCTATACACACATTCACAGCTCTTGATGAAGTCAAGAAAGACCTTCATTTCTGAAATGGCTATGTTTCTGTAAAGCTAAGATTTCTGAAAACAAAGGTACCATCAAACACCAATTAAAACAACTGCATGGTGGTCATCGTGGAATTTGCAATTGACAGTCAGAGGGGCAGAAAATTGTCAGCCTGATCCAAGGTCTTCCTCTTTGTATCACCAAAAAGAGCTGTCATATATACATGAACATGATGATGACCATGCTTTTCCATCTTGCACAGTGGTTGAGATGGAAATAAAAATTGATAGGCTAGTGTGTTAGCATGCTTTTTAGAACTTCTGTCACAACTGTTTCAGGATGCTGAGATACAAGCTATGATCCCAGTATTCCCTTGCATTGGCTTCCACATAGAAAATCTACCTAACAGTATTTCAGTTGGCATTGAAGAGCAAAAGGGAATTGTACCTAATACGTCAAGTAGAAGCACTTTTCAGGAAAAACATAAAAGCAATTAAACAAAGATGTGCAAAGGGTTTTCCATGATACCACTAAACAGAAATATATTTCTGAGAATACAGATTAGAAAACAAGTGTTGTTTACAAGAACAGGTTTTTGCAAAACAAGGAATCTAATGAATTAATGAGTTGGACTGGGGCACTTATGTACCTGAATGTAAAGGGAAGTCAGTCTTCTTCAAGTAGGGAGCTGAAACTTGTTTTCTGAGCAGGAGAAAAATAGGACATTTTGAATACTCTAGGACTGCCAGCATGAACAACATTCTCTGACAGTATGGTAGGAATTACAGCTTCTACAGAATGGATTTTAATGTTAACCTAAACAAGCTATATGTTGGAGGTCAAAAAGCAGATAGAGAAGAGAAACTTGACAAAATCAGAGTTAGGCTTGCAAATGGCTCAAAAGCTGGATAAATACTTGATCTTAATTTTCACTAAAAAGGCAATGTTTAATCCGTGGACTTAGAAGTGGTGCAGAAGGTAGAAATGGGATTTATAATATCTGAGGTGGGAATTATATGCAAACCAGCTAGAATCCTGGTCTCCCTAAATTGTACAGTTTGCAGGGGGATACACACCTCTGACCTCTTGTGAGTCAGTCCATCTAAAATCAGAATCTTCAGCTAGGGGTGATTCGGTTCTGCAGCTGGGCATTCCACATAAACACATGAAACCAGACTGGAACAATGCCATCCATACCAGGTAGAGCAGACCTTGCATCCAAGTGTTTGGGAAGAACTGGCTGAGAAGCTGGAAATCTTACAATGCCCACTTCAGAGAAATAAAACAAGCTGGCAGTGGTGGTGGCATGTGATAAAATAACAACTGTCAATTTTTTGTTGAAAAGGAGAAATGAGAAGTCATTGAGATACCACCATCAGTTTGTTAGTGTGATAGCAGCAGTCTTTAGAAACTTTTTTTAGGAATTAATTTAAAATGTGATGCTTATAGACAGAAGTCACTTAGGTTTGCTGACATTAGGGTTACACCATACTACCCTCAGAACTGTGTCTGATGATTTATTTTCCAGACAAAAGTAATATAACAGATCTCATTTGCCTTCAGAAAAGCATTGACTGTGGCTTTGTTTCAGGAATTATATAAATGAAGGGTATCAGGATTATTACAAGAACTGTAAACTAGTTAATGAGTCAGAAAGGAAATGGCATTAAGCTCTAGGTATTAACCTGTAGGGAGGCTACTCAACAAAGATTAGATTGCTGACTGAGCTCATTTTAATCTTTCTAAAATGCTCTCAACAAAATAAAAAATGTATGTTGAAGAAATCCGCCAGTGGAACAAAGCTGAAAGGTAGTGTTGGCCTGGATCCTGGGAGTTTAAATGTATTAGGTGACTTCAATTGGCAGATATTAAATAGGTTTAAGTAACAAAACTGCAAAGGCTTGGATTTAGGGACTGCTAAGAATAATCTCAGTTGTAAGTGAGGATCTTGGTTAGAAATGGCTAAAATGGAGGAGAGCTTGGCTGACCACCCCTCAGTCAAAGGCTGACTATGAGATGTGACTGAAGAAAAGAGTGTATGATCCCAGGATATGTTAATGTAGATATTCCTAATATAGATAGGGAAGTAACAATGCATTTGTATAATGTCCTGGTAAAACATCCAAAATGCTGTGTACATTCTGGTCAGACAGGAAAGCTTGATTTGAACTGGAGAGTTTGGAGAAGGAGAACATGTATTAAGAAGGAGGATTAAACCTGGATTTTCTTTAGTCCTGCAGAACAAAGGGTGATTGGATCTAAGGTGTCTCTCCATAAATGAATGGGGAAAACAGCTAGTAAAAGGAGCTCTTTAGAATTTAAAATTAATAAAGTTGTAACAGCAAAGTTGTCCATAAAGTAAAAAAATATGTTTTCTGACCACCTGAGCAGTAAAGTTGTAGTGAAGGAGATTAATTATTTATTGACCCTTGGCCCATTTAATAAAAATAAGATCAAGAAGATCCTTTCTAGTCCCATGTTCCTTCGAAAATGCACCAAGACTGCTACTAGCAACTTCTGTCCGAAGTTCATGAACTACAAGACTTTATTATTTCACCTAACATGTATAATTACTGATACAAAATTAATTATAATGGAACTTTCTACTAATTTCTCATAAATACTCGAATGTTACTGTTTAATGATTGTTCCTTTTTTACTTAATGCTACTGCTTTGCATTTTTCAAATCCCAGGCAGTCCGATGATCTTTGGAGAGCAGTCATTATTCAAAGAACTTCAGGTTTTGGGCAACCCCATAACTTCCTGAAGGAAAGAGTTTAAGTGACCTGTGTTGTTTTATGATTATACTTTGTTTTCCTAGATACAAATAATCACTTTTCAAAATACAGTTTTTAAGGCAGAAAGAGCTACTATGTCCATGTAAAAAGGAAGCAAGAGGAACGATATATTGGATCAATGTCAGTAGTACATGTGCAATGGAATCTAGAGCTCTAGATGAGAAGTAGCCTACCCTTGAAGATTATATCATAGTATAGGTGTCTTGGTTTAAGACAATTGAAAAAGGTGGACACTTTAAAATGAGTTACTTCCCCTTAGTTTCAACCAGTCTCTTCCCACCAAAAAGGAATGAATAAGTAGATTTAAGTGAAAAAATAACTGTTTACTAACAAGTGAAACAGTAACAGGCAGAAAAAACTCCCAGTAATTAATCACTAGATACAAAATTGCTAAATCTCAGGAACCACAGAGGAACAAAGAGACACCCAAAATGGCATGGTACTGTCCCCTCCCAAGGTGGCAGCCCCGTTGCTGGCTGCCTGTAGGGAGACAAAGGGACAATGGCACCAGCTCTCTCCCCTGAGATGGCACCTCCCAGGTGACCATGCAGTCCAGGAGACGAAGTCCCCTTTGATGACGGACAAACAAACCCCTTCTGGGAAGGTGAGAACCATTCTAGTGGCAGATGAGAAGTGCAGTGCGTGTGGGGTCAGCAGCACTGCCGCCTGCTCCCACTGCCCGCCAGACTCTGCCGGTGCTGGTGTGTTCTGAGCACTGTGTGTGTTGGGGCAGAGCTGCTCTCCTGGTGTCAGTGTGGGGTGACCCGGCCTCCCAGGACCCGCGCAAGTTTTGCTGCCAATAGAGTTTGCAGAGCTCACTCAGAAAACAGTTTCTAATTGCAAAATGCAGTTTTTCCGAGTTGCTACAGTTGGAAGCCCAAAAACCCACCAGAAGTAGAGCTTCTACCTTCAGAAATGCTGCCAGGAGCAAGAGGGGCTCGGCTTGGGTGTCCCGACCTTTTCAAGGGACTGGCACCTCCCAACTGCCCTGTAATTCCACTTCCAGCCACACTAGGTCTTAAAGAGACATTGAAAGATTTTGGGTACAGATAGGTATGGAATACAATAATGTTTTTGGTTACTCATGACAGTAGCTTACACAGAAAAAAGACTCACTGTTCTGGCTAGGAATTAGGAACAACTTTATTTTGTTTGTTTTGATAGTTTAGTGTGAATTACAATTAGAATACTGTTTGTTTTGGTTTGTAGATGCGGTCTGTCGGACGAATATTTAAATTCATTGACATGCCAACAGAAGAGACAAAAAGCATTATGCCACAGAAGAATACTCAGTTTTCAGATGCCCTCATAATTGCCAACAGGCATGTGAAAGAAGAGAAGAACTGGCCATCTGGAGGCCAAATGACTGTGAAAGACCTTACAGCCAAATACGGTGAAGGAGGAGCTGCTGTACTAGAAAACATTTCCTTTTCAATAAGTTCAGGGCAGAGGGTAAGACACTGTTTTGTTGTGGTTTTTTCTGACTTCTATTAAGCTTAAGTATAGAATTGTCATAAACCTATTCAATGACTAAAGAGGATTTTGAGTCCAGTAAGGTTTACTAAATGAAATTGTTGCAAAACAAAGTATCTTCTAAACTAACTGAAGAACAGAAATGATTTAGGATAAAACATATATGCAACAGTTTCCCAAGCTGTATTCCTGTGCCTGAAATTCTGCTGCTGTGGGGAGGGAAGCTTGCTGGTGAATGCAGGTGCTGGGGACAGGCTGACCCGATGGGGCAGGGCACAGAAGAATGCCGGCTGCCATGCCAAGGGTAACGCGCCGCTGGCTCCGGCGGCCGGAGGGTGGAGGTGCCGTCTCACCCATCCCGTGAGGGCTCTACCCACCCAGAATTATTACATTACAGACCATAAACAGCTCTATTATTTACAGGATTGACAAACCTCTGATTAATCTTCATGCGTGTTTGGGGTTGTGTTTAATAAAGGGCTTTAGTTTCAGGACAGCGTTTAGGTAGAAGTTTGACACTTTGCTTCAAGTTCATGGTAAAGGCCCATCCATGCTGGAATGGGAAGAAAGGCTTGTAATTTCCTGAGCTGAAGCCATATGGAGGAAGAAGAGATTTTAACTGTCCCATGTAAATGAGAAAACAGGTTTGGTGACAGCTCCTTGGCCTTGACATGAGGCACATATTCACTCCTAATTTGGATAGTACCAGTCTCTGCCAGATTTGGTAGATTTGTTTCAGTTTACATGAACTGAATGTTTTATCTACTAAGTTTGAGGGCACCAAAATTTTGAACCCAGAGTTCTGACTTCCTGTAGCACCATCCTGAAACCACTCTGCTTTTTAAAGAGAGACACCTGTGATTCCTGGAACGTGGAGATGCAGGTGCTGCTGCAGGCTGATGAATTTATTTCCTAGAAAATCCCTTGTAGCAGTGGAGTAGGGAAAACGAAAGACACTTTTGTACTGTGCAGAGAGGGGGTAGAGCAGTAAAAACAAAAATCCTTTTCTCAAGGCCTATGATTCAAATTCAGTGATGAAACCTGGACTCAGATGCTCCTTAAACTGCAGAGAATTTGTCTCTACTGCATAAATAGTACACCAAGAAGGAAACAGAGGAATGGAATAATCATCTAGTCCCACTGCCTTACCACTTAATAGCTGTCCAGAAATTAAAGATATTATCAAGGGTCTCCTAAAGACTTAGAGGCTTGGGGCATCAATCACCTCTTTTGTTCCAGTGTTTGACCACCATCTTAGTAAAGAAATGCTTCCTAATATCCAGTCTGATCCTCCTCTGCTGCAGCTTTGAACCATTTCCACATCTCTCACTGGATCCCAGGGATAAGAGATCAGTTGCCCCTCAGCTTCCTCTTCAAACTAGACAAGCCCAAGCTCCTGTCCGTTCCTCATAGGATATTCCTTTCAGCCCTTTCACCAGCTTTGTTGCCCTCCTCTTGATGCATCAACTCACCATCACATCCTTCTTGAGCTGTGGAGCCCAGAACTGCTCACAGCTCTCCCAGTGAGGCTCCAAAGCTAAATAGAGTGGGATAATCACCCCCTTTGCCCAGCTGGTGGTGATGCTGTGTTTGATCACCCCAGGATGGGGTTTGCCCTCTTGGCTGCCTGGGCACACACAGCTGGCTCACGTTGATCCTGCTGCCAGCCAGCCCCTCAGATCCCTCTCTGCAGGGCTGCTCCCCAGACACTCCTCTCCCAGTTTAGACTTGTGCCTGGCATTGCTCCATTCCAGGTGCAGAATCTGACAATTGGATGTGTTAAATTGCAATTAAACACTGCCCAATATTCCAAACTATCTAGATTTCTCTGCAGGGCCTTGTGTCCTTGAGAGAGTCAACAGCATTTCTCATTTGATATCATCAGGAACCTTGCTAATGGTGCATTTGACTCCTGCATCCAGATCATTGGTGAATATGTGGAGAGAACTGTCCCCAGGACTGAGCCCTGACCAACACCAGCCAGATGTAGCCCCATTCACTACAAGCCTTCAGCCAGTTCTTCAGTACAGTCACGCTACAAAAGCACCCCACACTCAGGCAGGACATTGATAGCTGTGAAAACCCAGATGTTGGAAAACACAGCATCTTGGAGTTTGTTGGTGGTTACTGCAGATAATTGCTTGTTCTTCCAATAGGTTAGTTCCCCTACAAGGGAAACACAACTTTTAAAAAGCCCCAAAACCTATATTATTTGTTTCTTCACACCTTAGAGGATAAAGAAAATCAGCACCAACTGGGCAGTTTGAGGACTTACACAGGTTCTTATGGGTGTTCAATGGCGTGAGGTCTGCTGTAACCACTGCCTCTGCCTCAAGCTACCCCACTAATCAGTGAGGCCCTTTATTTTCAATCATATGAAAATGGAGTAGCTTACTAGGGTGATCCAAATGCATTCCCTACTTAGTTTTTGGTTTCTAGATGTGCTTTTGCTGACGAGGGCTTCATAGCAAAGTGAAGGGAAGAGGCACAGTGAGCTGGGCTGCTCAGTGCAAGATAATAGACAAGCAAATTTCTGTGCTTCAGCTAAGGGTAGGCTATCAGATTTTTCATCTAGTTAATTCTAACAAAACAAAGAAGAGTCAACCCAGTCTTTGATTCAGCCCTTAATATAGACTTTTGTCATTCCCACATGAATGACATTTGATGTCCCAGTGAGATCCATCTGGACTGTTCTTCAATACTGAGACCTCTAAGATTTTTGCCTTAGCCTGTGATTAATATGTGAAGAGTATTGAATGTTTGCTTGTATGATTTGTATTGCAGGTGGGCCTTTTAGGAAGAACAGGTTCAGGAAAAAGCACTTTACTTTTTGCATTTTTAAGACTGCTGAATACAGAAGGGGATATCCAGATTGATGGAGTCTCCTGGAACACGGTCAGCGTGCAGCAATGGAGAAAAGCATTTGGAGTGATTCCTCAGGTAATGAGATTATTGAATACTTTTTGCTTTTATTTTCATTGGTTATGTATCCCTAGCAGGAATGGGTGGAAGGATGTAATGATTCACAGCAAACTTTGCATTTTTAGGGTTTCTCTGCCACTCCCACAAGAAGTCTTCTCGAAATGGGAAGGTACAGCATGCTCAATCAGAAGTGTTTCTAGCCTGCTTATTCCTGCCTCTCTGAGACAGTTTGCATTTTGATTCAGGATAAGATAGTGCCAACTGAAGAAAAAAATACAATCAGTGTTCTCAGCTACTGTTTTCTGAAGCTCTACATCATGTATTATGGTTAACATGTGGATACTGCACATTGTGTGTTTTCCCTGGCAGACTGATAGCAAACATGTAACTCTAGGGCTTCTGAGTTTATTGCCAATGTTCCTGCAATTGGACAGTGCCTTTTATCAGTTACAGCTGTGGATTATTTGCCTGAAAAATGAGCATTATTGTCTGCATACAGTAACACTAAAAGGTGATTGCTCACTGTAAGGCTAAAAATGAAAACTGATGGAATGAACTTCAGAATTTTCTCTTTTGTACTTTTGTTGTCCATCCTTACCAACAACACTGATACGTGGGTAACACAACACATAATGACCATCTCTTCTTTGACATCAGCTAGTTCTTCAGTTTCAAAACATACACAATTTCCTCCATAACAGTATTCATTTCTTTGGAGTCTTGTGACTGTAATTCAAGTAACACTTGATGGCAACCTTACCAATGAGTCGTTCGTAGTATCGGGCAGCAGTGGGAGGCCAATTGCAGATCAGTCTGCTGCACTGTGAGGAGCCATGCAGCCTGTCCTGCCTTTACCCATCCTTGAGAGTGGCTACTAGCCCCAGAGACTGCAAAAGATGGTTTGCTCCTCGGTCACCCTGGATGACCTCCTCCTTGACACACCCACATGGGAGTGGGCCAACCACGGTGGCCAAGCAACCCCTTTTAACTGCTAGCTGTCAAACCCTAATTGTGCTATTCCCCCCATGCTGTCCCCACAGTAAAGCTGTTTTACATCTTGTCTCTATGAAGATTTGGGTTGTTCCCTGATAGTCTCCCATCTGAGAAAGGTGGTTACTGTCTTAGAAAGCTGCTGACTGTATGTGTATAAAGCTGTTGTTGCAGTGACTACATGAGGCACTTTAAAATAGTTGGAGAGACTCTGGGACAGACACAGTTTAACATAATTCTCTAAGTTTTACAGCTTGGGACTATTAAAAGACACTGAAATGTTCATGCTGGAAGAAAAATAGCCTTGATTTTGCAAACACCAGGAGGACTCAGAATTCAAT
Organism: Illadopsis cleaveri; assembly: GCA_013399915.1. Taxonomy (NCBI): domain Eukaryota; kingdom Metazoa; phylum Chordata; class Aves; order Passeriformes; family Timaliidae; genus Illadopsis; species Illadopsis cleaveri. The sequence continues at coordinate 861,502 of VXBB01003356.1, read as the reverse complement.
TTTTCTACATGATGATCAGTTTTGAACTGTGATATCTTCCCTTTCAAATATGTTATTCCATATTAGCCCAAGGGCCATTTATTTAGAGTAGGCATGCAAAACAGGTATAACTCTCTTTTCTCTGTGCATTTCATGCTCTGAAATTTCCTAGAGGTAGCAATTTTTTAGCACTTTGACCTTGTCAGAACAGACCCTTTCTTCCCTGCCACGTTACACCCTCAACAAACCAAGCCTAACAGAGTGGTGTTGAGTCCACGGGTTGGATCCATTTCTTGCCTGAGCTCTGCCAGTCACACACTGCCTGCAGAGCTGAGGCTTGCTTGGCCATTTGGTAACTGACTTCTAATCACCACTTCCGTCTTCTCTTCAACATTTTCATATCTATCTATTCCTTTCAACTTTTATTTCTTTATTACAGCTGGTTGAGTTCTGCAGAGTGGTTGTTGCTTGTGAGTATGAAAAAAATGTACCCCATTCAGATCAAGGCAGCTGTGCAGTGAATTGCATGTGCAGCTGCTTTTATTTAGTTTGGAGAACATGTATGTTATACAGCTGTCTTCTGAAGCATGGCTGTATAGGATGAAGGATGCTGTTATCAGTAAGGTATGTCTGCACTGGAAAATTTTCCTATACAGCCAAGTATGAATTCCTGTATTAGAAGGGGCTTCCTTATCTCTCCCATAATCATCCTTTTGCTCTCTGCCTTTTGGGATGTGGTTGCACACCAGAATTTTCATCTTCTATCTCCAGCTGTCCTTAAGAATGCATAGACTGAGAAGAAACCTGAATGTTTGGTAACAAGTAGTCTCATTGTCCCAGTGAAAATATGAGGAATAATTCTCATAGCTGAGCACTCACTATAGAGTCACTAATGGTACAGAAAACATCATTCTGCAGCCATCAGCAAAATGCAAGAGCTATTTATTACATGAGCAGTGTAACTTGCCCTTCTGCTAGTGAGCTGCATTGTTAGTTCATTGTTAAAATTACACATTTAGTTTACATTTGAAAGTCCCTGATACATGGATCAATGCCAAATAATCCCAGCCTTCCATTCTCTGGAAGGTCATGAGAGGTGCCAGCCTGTTTGCATCCTTCAGCTCGCAGCACTTGTCCCAAAGCCTTGGCAAAGAACTGCACATTATGCCTCAAAAGTTCCCACATTCAGAACAAAATGAAGTTTTCAGCAGCACTTTCCCAGCAGGAAAGAGAAATTTCACATGCCACCCTGCCTTTCCCAGCAGAACAAAGGGAGCCTTTTGTTCTTTGCCATTCACCTACAGCTTCAGAATGGAAAAAATGTTGCCTTTCCTTTCCTGGGAGGCTTTCCTGCAGCAACACCTGGATATTCACTGTCTCCAGGAGAGGCTTTGCCAACAAAAGGAGAATGGAGCTCTACCTGAGGCATGCTTCCTCCTGAAAACTTTCCAACACTCTGCTTCTCTTCCTTAACCCTAAATTTCCCAATTTAGCAGAAAAGAAGTGCTTTTCCACTGTGGGAACCTCATTAACGCACTACCACATAGCACACACTGCTGACCACTAAGAAGCTGCTGCCCGCTCCATGCAGGCTGTGCTGAAATGACCTGCACGGTGGTCAGGGTTCATACTGAGTGGAAGCAAAGGTGTAAACACCTTGTTTCTTTCAGTATCTCATATCTGGCTATCAGTGCCTTGTAGTGGTGTGAAGGGTTAAATCATATAAAACCTACCTGTGAAGCACTCACAAGGAAATTCCCTGCTGCAGCTTCTCACACGGCTGCGCTGCTGAAGCACAGCCTGTGCAACTGCTGCTGTGGGCTGTTTGTCATTCTCCCACAGAACAATTGCTCCTCTGACACCACGCTGCACCTTTGCACCCATTTATCCCTTCTTCCTGGACAGGCCTTGCTGACAATTCTTCTGCAGGTGTTTGCCCACCACATTTCCGGAGTGAGGATTTCCAGCTGCATTTAGGCTTTCTTGCCTGGGTACTCATGCAGATTGCATCCTGGAGTATTTAATGGAGTCAGATTGAGAACATGCCTTCAGAAATTTGTCTTTGGATGGAGAACAGGAGACCTGCAGTTGATTTCCAGTTAAGACAAGCTATGAGAAACCTGATACCCATGAGGTGCTGCTAGCTCCAAAGAAGGGGATGACTTCTGATGTTTTCTTGAGTATTATTCCATACATCCTAGTGGATCTCACATTCTGTATGTAAATACTCCATATAGAGTTAAAATCAAGCTTAACATGGAGAACAAGTTTTCTACAGTTTGCAGGACTGCCAGCTGAAAAAAAAAAATTGTTTTGCTCCTTTATTTTACTGAAGAAGCAAAATTTTGCAACTTTTATCTTTGTATTTCCAGTTTTTCAGCAGCTATCACATTCTGTTAATTCTATCTGTCAGTCTCTGTCTGTCTGTCACCAGCACTATTTCTCATACCCTTCAGGCCTGCCTACTTTTGGAGGTCATGGCTGCTTTGTGGTGTGCCAGCACACTCCTGCCTGGTGCAGCTGCTGAGCAGGGCCCCTTCCCAAGGTGCTCCCACAGTGACTGCTGCAGAGCCTGGGCTCCTGCAGGGCAGTGGGATGAGTCAGCTCCACCATAGCAGGGAGCATCTGCTGCATCAGAGCCGTGCACAGGGCAACTGGGGGTGTTAATTAACAATCCCCATGATCATTTTGGGCACTGTATAGGTTGTTTTCTACATCATGGGTTCAGTGTTGCTAGGAGCACAGCACTTATATTTACCAGTAAGCTCTATGGGATGCAGATGTTTTGGTGTTTCAAGGGAGAATGTTACAGAACTGGTCCCAGAAACCTTTCAAGTTTTTATTATTTCTGTGCTCTTATTCTTATGTCAATGTAAAGTCCCTAGTGGACACTTATGAAAACAAATCCTTTAACTTTGCACCTAGTGCTAAAGCATTCACATGGCAACTTGATTTTCTTTCATGTTGATATTGCTGCTATAACACAGACAAAGCAGAGGAGGCTACATGGAGGTCATGCTGTTGTTATGTGTAACTTCTCTGTGCATGGAGCTGCTGCCTGGTTGCGGCTGATGTTACGGCTGATGTTACGTTTGTTCTCCAGCCCTGGGTCATGTGGGAAGAAGGGTCCATGAGTTTTGCTGAGGACCTGCACACAGGTTGCAGCAGCAGCTATTTGCAGCCAGGTTACTCTCATTCCTTAGCAGCCTCTTGTCAGCTGATCCTTAACTCTTCTGTAAGCATTTCCTTAGGTACTCTGGGGTCTTGATTCTCCACATAACACATAAATTGCTTAGGAAGCTTATTGCCACACACCCCAGTACACAGAGACTGTAGCCACTAATGGGGATTAACGCCCTTCAGAAAGGTTGATTTGCAATATTTGGGGTGGTCAGAATATAAACACGACCATATTTATGTTTCCAAATGTTTTGCTTTTGGGTGGATGTCAGGTCTTAGAAACTATTTGTTGTATAATCACACCCACTATCATCCTGTGGGAATGTGAACAAGTGACTGAGAAGGAAATGATTCCAAATTTGCTGCCAGTCTACCCAGCCATCCATTCGCCCTTCCAATGCTCTCCTTATTTCTACTTCTTCCATGTTTATGAACAATATATTCATTCCTTTGTATTCACTTTTGGGTGTTTTTGTTTCACTTTAGACTTCTAGTTTTTAAGAAGGTGGAGAGATTTGTTTCTGCTTATCTTCAAGTAGACTCTAAATTGCCCAGGTGACTCATATGGTATTTACTTAAGTGAACCCTATATGGCTTCTAATGAGCTGGGAGGAAGGAGGTGTTGAAATGGGACAGAATTCAGGACAATGACATATTTACTTTTTGGGGATGAAAACCCAACCATGCTTTTGGGAATAGCTTGCTTTTAGTGCCCTGCTTCTTGAAAGCACAGTTATTAGAAACAGCAGCAGTTTCAGAAGAAAGTTGTCCCCTGTATTGCTCTGCGGGGTGCACTTCAGCAGGAATGTTATTCAGCCCTATCTTCTTTAAAACTGGTTTGTTCAGTTAACTATTCTTCACCACCGAGAAATGAAAACACATATTCCATTAGTTAAATGTATGGGGCTCACAGTGTGAACAAACCCATGTCTGACACTGTTTCCACAGCATTGTTGTTTCCACCACACCTACTACTTGGAGGAACCTAATCCTGCTGCAAATGTCACCCCACTCACGCCACCTAACCAGTGCAGGGCATGGGAAAAGGACTGTGCTGTACTGCACTGAAGTACACCGCTATTAACAATAACAATTATAAGGGAAAGAGTCTACTCTTTCCCCGTTGTCTCTACAAAAGGTACTTCAGTGATTAACTTTAGCTGAGTGTGGTTCTGCAGCTCTGTCAGGGTGTTGTTTGCCAGGTACTGAAGGTATCGTTGCACTTAAATCCACCCCACTGAGTGCACAGCACCACAGTGCAGCTGCTTTTCTCCTCTGGTTTCTTGGATTAGTTATTTCCTTCTCTTTTACACCAAATAAGTTGGCAATGGCACGCACATCTTAATCTAGCAAATTAATTAATGTAATTTATTTTCCTCTGCAATGTTTGCACTTTTAATTAATCATAATTAAATTATTAATGTAAATGTGCATATAAATCACTTTGAAATCTGATGAAAGAATGCCAAGTTCCCAGGTTGGGTCAGATGGAAATTGTGGTAGACAGGCCAAACTCTGGGGGAGCACTTGCTAAGTGTATTCTCTCAGTTATTGTCTGCTGGTACAGCTAGTCCTTCACTGCTTTTGGTAGTGTTTGACTACCAAGACTTCAGGAACATACGTGGCTGTGAATCACTGGCATTTCAACACTTTTTCTCTAAATAAGTACTTAGTTTAGAAAGACAGAAGAAAATAATTGTATCAAAGTTTTCCTCTTGGTATTTGTTACGTATGTACAAGGAAAGAGCAAGAAAATGGTAATATTTCTCAACAATGCACTTAAATTCTTTGAGAACAAGTTCTCCCTGCTACAAACAGCAGGTGTACCTTACATCATAGAAAAAAATCGTTTCTTAACAAATGTTGTACAGCCTCAGTGTCCCTTGAAGAATCTAATTTCCATCAGAATCCACCCCATGTAAAAAGAGGTTAAACAAATATTTAATTTTGTCTGAGTCACTGCTTCTTGAGCTACCAGACATGTATCTAACAGATAGAGCAGGGAGTGAGCCCAGCCTGCAGTGTCCAGCAGGGAAAACTCTTACAGAGCAGGTTGCTGCTGCTGCAGTTGTGGTCTGTCACAGTTCAGACATATGACAGTGAGAGAGGGAAAGAACAGCTTTAGAGACAGGACTGGGGCATGGTGAAATGCCAGGGAACAGAATGATGATGAGATATGTACTCATCTACAATTTATTAGAAAAAGAAATTCATTGATGAAAGCAACGTAGAATAATGTCCCTGAATTTTGACAAATAAGCAAGTTTTTTTTTCTCTCTAAACAAAACTGTGGAAACACACACTTTAATTTGACAAATTTTTTTTTGTTTGTTTGAATATGTTTCATGTAATCCAGAATCACAAATAATTTTAAAACATTTATTTCAGAATGACAATACAGGAAATATTTTATTCTGAAAACTGCTGAAATCTGGGGTTTGCTGGTTTTCAGACAAGTTTGGCTAAGATTTTATTAAGATAATTGACAAAATCTAAATATGTAAGTATTTTCAAAATCACTTTTTAAAAAAAATATATTTTTAAAAAATTTTAATAACCTGCAGTTAGCTCTATCTGGTAATTGCAGAAGGTTATTCTTTTGTCTGTATGCTTCATAATTTCCAATGTTTTATACAATGTTTCAGGTTATCTATCTGCCTGTGTCTGTATGTCTTTTATTTTGCAGAAAGTGTTCATATTTTCTGGAACTTTTCGGATGAATTTGGATCCTTATGGGCAGTGGAATGATGAAGAAATATGGAAAGTTGCAGAGGAGGTAAAGCTGTTCAGTGTTATTTGTCTCCCTCTGGTGATGTGGTTACAGCAGGGTGCAGTGCAGGTCAAATGATTGTAATAGTTTACATTTATGTAGAATATTAGGAAAAAGTGCAGGGGGAGGGTCATGCTGTGCTACAAACCATATATGTTATGTTTTATATAAATAGCTATTTCAATACCCAGGCCAATGTGAAGCCAGCTGAGAGGATCTCTCTCTGACAAGGCATTCAGGCGTTTGTTCTACTTGTATCATGGAGCTTCCTCTGCCATGGAAAATAAGAGTCATGGAATGTTGGAATTTCGAACCTGAAGGTTGTCTTCTAATATTTTGTTGAGGTTTCAACAACTTTTTTTTTTTTCCCCCAATTCTGAAGCTTAGGTGCCAGATTCTGTTTCCATGTTGCACTGATCACACATATTGCAGCTGTCAGGTGCCGTCTCTTGGCTCTGACTGTGCTTCATGGGTTACAGAGGTGTCCATAATGCCCAGGAAAGGTCAGGTGAGCCTTACAGGAGGGAAAGGGCCACAGCCCAGAAAGTGGATACCTTTTTCCAAGGTACAGATGACCTAATTAATACAGACCTAACCATAAATTGGTGCCATTTTCCCTGTTCATTGCAAGTCTCATGTATCAAAAAATGCTTACAGGTGTGGGACTTAATCTAGTATGGATCCATATCCCCTTTCTTGAAAAAGATAAGCTCTCCTGCTTTGGAGGATTGTTTCCAGTGTGTGTTTGAATTAAGCTTGGGATTTTAAAGAGCTAAACTTTTTTTACAATGGCGTGAAAACAATTTTATTTTGAAATGTTTATCATTGAGGAGTTTGGCAAATCTGTATGTGATACTGAGGTTTTCATTGCACAGAAAAGAATGCAAAGCAAATAGAAAAAAGAAAGAGCTGTAATGCTCTTTACTAGGAGTGATTGGATTATTTACCAAGTTCATGCTCTTGAAGTCTGGCTTGGCAGTAGCAGTGAGTCAGCATAACTTAGGGAGCACAGCACAGAAATGAACTGTCAGCTTATTCCAGACTCATGTTGACTGCTGAGGATTTAGAGGATCCTGTCGAGATCAGCATCAGCTTTTTACACTCCTTGCAATCAACTGCAGGGAACAAAGCCTTGTCTGATGTTTTGTGTTTTATTGCCCCCATATTTCAGCACCTGAATCTATCAGACTTCTGCCAACTTGTGGGCTTAAGACTTACTCCTGCAGTCACCTGTCTGAACCCTATGGATACATGAAGAGACCTTGCGCAGTTTTAAGAAGAAAGCACTTCTTCCATCCATTGAATGCAAAATTTCTTTAAGGACAAAATGTGTGTTCAAAAGAGAATGAGGAACAAATCAGTGGCCTTCATTTGCTTACAAATTAAAGCACGAGCTCTTCAGAAACACAACACATATACCCATACACCACAGTTTAATATAGTTTCCATGCAAAGTGAAAACACATTGTAGGAATTGCAAATTCTTGTTTTCCCTGGAATGCAAATTAGTTGCAGATCAGTAATATTTTAAAAATCCAAGGGTGGGGGCCTTCAAAAATTCCTGGGGTTTCATTACATTTTTATAGTGTTTTATAGAGCCGTGCAACTCACATGTATTTCCTAGTTTTCATATTTTGTGAAAATGTCTCCTTAAAGTCCACTGATAAGGCCAAGGACCACAGTTGGTTTGGATCTGTGGAAGATGGAAAGCTTCACTTTGAGGTGTAAATCTCCCAAGGAGAGTAAAGAGGAGCACTGGAAGAAACAGTCAGAAAATATCTCCTGGGCTGGACTTTGGTTTCTGGTCCAAAGGCAGCAGTTTCATTTGGCATGGGCACCCATCTAAAGGTTTTGTCACCAGTGCCAGAGAGAAGCCCCTAGTGGTTATTAGTATAACCAAAGTGCACAAGACCTTTGGGGCAGCAAAAGAAGCACCTGGAAACACTGCCAGAGCTGTAGAGACAACAGCCATGGTGACTGGGGTTATTTTTTCTGTTGCTGTAATGTAGCATATAAATTTTTGTAATTTCTTTTTAAACTCCTAGTAACCAAAGAGGTCTGTTTTCTTTCAAAAATCACTTTCTGTAGCATTTACAATTGCCACAGTCAGCAGTAATTATATCTTGCCAGTTTTTTGTGTCCTTTCTTTCTCTGGCAGGTCGGGCTGAAGTCTGTAATAGAGCAATTTCCAGGCAAGCTTGATTTTGTTCTTGTGGATGGAGGCTGCGTCCTCAGCCACGGCCACAAACAGCTGATGTGCCTCGCCCGGTCAGTTCTCAGCAAAGCTAAAATCCTGCTGCTCGATGAACCAAGTGCTCACCTGGACCCTGTGTATGTTTTGTTCATTTGTTCTGTTTTCTAATATGGAATAAGAAACCCTGTGAAGCAGCACCATCTAAAGAGATCTTTTGTAACTTGTCTGGCCTGTTACTAAACCTGATTTCAGTAATGTATGTTGGTAGTTCTGTGGAGGGGATCAGAGAAGCCTGGTTACCACCTTTATTCTATGGCTGATAGGTACTTTGACAGCAGAGATGCAGCTGAGGCACCTCAGAGCTGGGTCCCTGCATGGAAGCTCTACAACCCGCAGCCAGACTGTCAATGCAGTTATGGCCATGCCCACTGCAGTCTGAATGCCAGTGTTTGTTTGCCTTTCAGAACTTCCCAAGTGATCAGGAAGACCCTGAAGCACGCGTTTGCCAACTGCACGGTGATACTCTCCGAGCACAGGCTGGAGGCGATGCTGGAGTGCCAGAGATTTTTGGTGAGCATTTCTCATAGGCTCACTTACTGTTCTCTCACTGCATTTGATGAACATGCAAAACACACCAAGTGGAAATGATGATGTTTTCTGGATTGATGGGGGTCATTCAGGGCAGTTGAGCAACCTATCCACAGGCAGAACCGTAGTGGGCTTCTGTCTGCTCTTTCACCTGATCTGTCCCAGACACCTCTGTTCAGAAGAGCTGGGTCATATTCTGAAGGAGCAAGAAAGAAAGTTTCAACCAGAAGGAAAGTTGTGTAGGTTACCTAGCTGCTGATCCAGGTGCCTTATATTTTTGATCGGCTCAGGAGATTCAGAAAAATCTCAGCATCTCACAGAGTTTTACAATTGCAAATGCAGAATCAGCTGCACTAGAGAAATAGGAGGCTGCCTGGGGAAGAGGGGTTTCCCAGTATATGATGGTCAGAATTGCTGATTTCTTCCAACAAGCCATGTAAATATTCCTTTCATGTGTAATCAAGAGAACAAATTACTGGAATCCTGGGGTATTTCCTTTGTTACATAAAAATGGTTAGTAAAGAAAAGGCAAGGTATGTAAATAGTTCTTAAAAATTAGGTTGCTCTCTCTGTATTTTTTTCACTCTTCTATGAGAGGGCATCTAAATTTTATTAGCTGCGTAAAACACGGTTTTCAATGTCTATTTGGCTGCATTAGCACAGCATGAGGAACACTGCCTGGAGTTAAAGCAGGCTGGTCAGTAGGCAGGTTGTACATCCCTTTGGATGTGCTGCTCCTCTGTTTGTGCTGGACTCAGCCTCACCCCCAGCTGCTGTGGCAGCGAGCCCTAGCAGGGAGGCAGCTTCTGCTCTGAAAAGGCTTCCCACCCTCCAGACCATGTTTTAGCAACAGAGATGCTAAAAATTCTCTTCTGTAAGAGCTGTGCCCTTACCAAAGATGTGCTGACATTGCAGTGCCAGTGTAGGAGCCTGATTTTTCCTTGGCTCCTGCCTGACAGGGACAACCTTACAGGGCAAACTCATTGTCTCCTCCAAACAGAGGTGAGCAGCACTTCCTTGTTTGGTGAGGAGAGAGCAAAGAAAGCCTGGCACCTTGCTGGCAGCCTTCTCCTTCTGCTTGTGATAGAAAAAGTAACGCTTTCTTACCCGGGCATTCTAGCAGTGCCAGGGAAATGCCAAAGTACTGGGAGACTTCAACAAAGGGATGCAGAGGTAAAACCAAGTCACAAGGAGAAACCAGCCAGTCCAGGGGCACTTTGTAATTTGGGGAATAGGTACCTTTTCCACATGTTCAAATTTTAATGTGTGTTTTTGTGGTTGTAATTAGAAACTGCAAACTAGAAATTAGAAATTGTAAATTGGGCATGTTCTGTTAGAAGATGGTAGCCATGTTTTCACGTCTCTTCCCTGTTCCATTAGTTGCATTAGCTGAATTCAGTCAGCACCACCACTGCCCATCTAATGGAGTGATGTTTCTCCAGGTAATTGAGGACAATAAATTGAGGCAGTACGAATCCATTCAGAAGCTGCTGAACGAGAAGAGCTCCTTCAGGCAGGCCATCAGCCACGCTGAGCGCCTTAAGCTGCTCCCAGCACACCACAGGAACTCCAGCAAACGTAAACCTCGACCCCAAATCACTGCCTTGCAGGAGGAGACAGAGGAGGAAGTGCAGGAGACAAGACTGTGAGATGCTGTGTGTAAAGACCCTCTTTGTGGAGTGAATGGTCAGCAGTGCCCCACGATGACAGGACCAGCACTTCTGAACCTGCCTCAGCCATGCACACATTCAGCCTTCCAGGAGGTGTTCACTGCAGCGACCACATGAGCATGTGGGAATTGCTTCCCTCTGTGGTTAATCATGTGCAAGTTAGTACATTGTTTGAGGTTTTGCCACTTACAGTGGTGAAACCAGATTTCCTTCGGAAAGCTGCTCTGATTGGATACAAACGAGATGGCAAGCTGAAGTAACCTGCCTAGCCTGACATAATTGTTTCAGAAAACTTTTGGAAATGTTCTTTCTGGGGTGAGAGGACTAGACAGCAGGAAGAATGTGAAAAAATAATCAGACCTGGGTGGAAAATAGGAAAATCAGTGCGTAAAAAACTTCTGTGGATTCACTTCCTGCAAATGAATTAAGGGACAGTATCAGCAAGGCACACAGAAAACTTCCTCCTCTTTGTTTTCCATGCAGCAACTGTAATTTCAGCTTAGCAGGAAAGGCCAAATGCCATGTGCATAGGTGAAAATGAAGGAAGAGAGGATATTGTCTTGGAAGCCAATCAACATCTGTCATGTCTCCACAGTTAAGGGAGAATTGGTATTTCCTCTTAGTACCTAGGAAACTGTTAACCTGACCCTGCACACACTCAAAATTGGATGAGTGCAGGCTGACATCAGTATATAGCAAAAGGTAGGACTCCTGGAAGGGGACCTGTAATAGTCTGCATAGGTCTGGCATCTTTATGTGCTTTTTACTTTGGCCTAAAAAAACCAAAAAGAAACCTCTCAGAAGTAGACTTTAATAATGAAATTAATTTTTATACTCTTCTGGTTTGCAGTTTTATTATGGAACTGAATGTTCTCTAGGATATTTTATTTATTTTAATATTGTTGCAAACTTTTGCTAAGGAAATTATGTATTTTAAGAGTGATTATGTACTATAAAGAAAAATATATTTGTACAAAAAGTTTTATATTTGGATTGTTGCAGGGATATTTTGCTACTAGACTTTGATGTCTCATTATGCTAGAGCTGTTTAAAACGAGGGCAGCCCCAGAGTTTGGCCAGGTATTGTCCAATGCTGTCTTTGTGCACTAAAGTATTCTAGTGATATACAAGTGTTTTAGATTATTTTTTTCTTTAAATAAATTTTTAAAAAGGGAAACTGCCTGTATGACACATTACAATCCCCCCCCCTCCCCCAACCCCTCCGATGGGGCAGGCACTGCGGACCGATTCTGCAACTTCCACTTCAGTCATTGCTGCCTATCAAAACCATGGACATTATTTTTAGTACCTGCTTTCGGTTCTTTCCAAAGGCGGCGGTGAAATGGCTATGGGGGCTGGCTCGGCCCGGCCGGGCGGCACTAGGTGGTGCTGCGGGCCTCGAACGCCGCAGCGCGGGTTGCGCTCAGCCCGGGCTCCCTCTCACCGCCCGAGCCCGGCAGCTGCGGAGAGCAGCGCAGGCAAGGCTTGCACTAAACTCTGCCAGGCGTTCTGGAGCAGCAGCTGTCCTGTCCTGGTTCTGCTCAAGGTGCCGCTGGGTCCGCAGGCACCGGAGCTCACTCTGGAACTGCTCACCCTGCATGACGCTGGTTTCTCTCTAGCTCTGTCCCTCATTGCACACTTCCCGGCCTCCATTACATATTTTCTCTGCAAATATTTGTTAGCTGGTTTTTTTTACTGCCCTGTCCTTCATACTGTACTTTTATGCTTGTCTGTCTTCTGGCACTTACCTGGGTTTCTTCCTTTCTTTCGGTGGGGGACACCTCCTTGCACTGCCTGATTTTCTCCACAAAGTAATGCCTCTTGCTCACAGAGCATTCTGGATACCCTTGGGTCTCAATTTTGCCATGTCACTGTTTCTTTGCCACTAAGCTCTGCCTGATTTATAACAATGGAACACCAATTGTGTATTGAAGTAGCATCACTTTTGAATCCCATCTCCATTCCCCTTATCCCCTCAAACTGTTCACCTCACAGTGTTTGTCCCTTTTCTCACAATGTCAGCTCTCCATTTGTACAAGTCTACAGAGTATGTGGCCAAGGCTGGCTGGGAGGCCAGGGCTGCTGCAGTGTGGCCAAATCCAAGGAGGCGTGCCAAAGGTCACTCTTTTTCAGGATGTTACTCAGTTACAGCAGACGCACCAAGTGGGGGAGTTTATTATCTAAATAAACAAGATGATCAGAAAGATCAGCAGAAAAGAACCAGTGTCATTAGAACCAGTGCATGTTTCAGAGCTTGCGCAACTGACTGTTCATGTTTTGTGTCATTGTCGGAATTAGAAGGTGGTAGGTAAGCTGGATTCAGCAAAGACACATTTCAGGAAAGAAAACGATAAATACAGCAGGAGCATGTAGTAGACGGGACATAGTGAAAGCTGCTGATACAAACACTCAGAAGGAGGACTTTGAAAGAAAAAGTTAATCGGTTGACTGATTGCCCCAGCCTGGGCCACAACACTCACCGAAACAGCTTCTGCCATCAGTGCCCAGCTACCATCATCACACTGCCGCTCCCAAAGAGCCCAGACAAGGTGCTGCCCTCTCTGGGCAACTGAAAGAAGAGTGTGCTATTTCTTTCAGTCCCAAACCACTGCTTCAGCTCCTTTGGAGTCCAGGCCGGACCAGGAGGTAAGTTAGTACCAGCCTCCATGAGGAGGATGACATAGCCTCTCCTTCCTAACAAAGGTTGAGAAGAGCACGTTACCTTCTAAAGTAAATGTTCTTGTACTTGCTGTCAGGGGGTGACAGCTCCCAGGGATGTATGCCTGAAACTAATCTGGGAAGTTGCACATGCTGTTCGTGATGGAAAATGGAGCACAAGAGGAAAGGGAGAAAATAAAAAAGACGCAAATTAGGTCATAAACAGTGGAAGAACAAACAATGACCTTCATAAACACAAGCTGAGCATTACTCAAGAGAATTTTTCTTCTCACATGCTTTGCTTTGCATGCATTTGATAAAACAAAACAGCTACAAAAAATACTCCTACCAGGGCACTTTGTCATTAAAACCACCTATACAGAAATGTGTGTACAACATACAGCCAAAGAGAAGAGCATGCTGACTTTAATACTACATGTGGAGATTTAATTTTGCAGCCTGCGAAGAAGAAATGGAAAAGTCAAAGTTGAAAAGAGATTCTGCAGCTGTCCTTAGGTACTGTGAAGGGTGGCCACACTGCTAGTACAGCACAAAGAAGCTCTTGGAAGAGCAAAGGCTAAGTAAAGATAGCCTAAACAAACTTGTACTATGCACACTTAACCATTTTCATTAATCTTACATACAAAATAACTACACAAAGTAGCTTCATAATTGTCATTAGCGGGAACTGCTCAGTATCTCACTGGAGTCAAACAAGCCTGCAACAAAGAACTTTGTTTTCACAGTTGTTTAACTGATGTCTTACCAGCTGTGCTTTATTCTTTAAATATCCATTTCCAGAGTCTTTTAAAAACCCACCTACTTCAGTTCCACAAGCCTCAAATCTCTCAGGCTGTTACATCAGAGCTGCTAAACACCTGATGGCCTCTACACTTCTTGAATTCTATCTACTCTGTTTAAGCAACAAGCTTAAGTTATTTCTTAGTAATTTAAGGCCTTGCAAAGCATTTCCCTATGTTAATTCTAAACTGATGTTAATTGCAGGAGGTAGTTTCAGAACTACACAATTTAATTTTATTTACCTAAAAAGTGTTGTGATGATTATTTTTTTCCTCATTTTTCTATTATAGATTTGGTATTTTAGGTCTATAATTACTTGGTTATGCTTTAACATTTGGGAAAAAACCCACACCGCTTTAGAACTGATGTACAACTGTTCATTAATGGACTATTATTTGCTGCCCAAAAACATCTTGCAAATTAAGCAATGCAATGCAAGAGTAATACATTTCCTTTACAAACCCTCATGTTCTCTAAAACCAATTTCCTGTTCCTAGGATAAACAATAGTTATACTAAGTTCATTCCCCAGAGCTCACTTCAGCATCAAAATACAACCCTTGTAAAATGCAGCCAGAGGTTTCTGAGTGATGCTACAGCCCAGTACCATCATACCCTGCACTCCCTTGAAGTCACTTCAAGTTTCTTGAGGAACAGCCCACTTAGTAATTCTCATGTCTCTTAACTATGGTTTGACCATCATAAACCACTTTAGCCAGAGTTATGACCAAGAAAGTGATCCTTCATCCCTTCTCCAAGCATTTTCCACCACCAGAGGCTGTTTTGCTTCTCCAGTTCTACTGGAAAGCTGGAGGGTTTTTGATGTATTTTGTAGATGACTTGAGCTATATTACAGAAAGAGATGTGCCTCAGGCCTGCTGGTTTTGCTGTTGCTGATGAATGTTGCTGCCTTTGTTGAATGATGGAGTAGGTTTCTTCATGCTTTTAATTTTGGAGTTCACGCTCAGCAACTCAAAAACAAAGGCAAATATTGTCCGATGGATTCAGACATTCACTTCAGGAACACGTCCATGTTCTTGTCAAAAAATAAGAACAGTAGGAGAGATGCTGAAAGCTTTTATTTTCAGGACTGGCTTGGAGAGATGGAATGTTTAGTACTTGCCAAAGTTGATGGATGAGAACTATTTTTCATGTTTCTCCAGTTGAAGACATTGAGATGTGTATAAAGAATGCAGTGTAGCCAGATGAGGGCTACATTAAAAGTCTTTCACTGCCCCACTGGCCTGAGAGATGGATTCAACCATAGAAGCTTCCCTATACTTTCTGAGATAGCGCTCCACGAAGACGGGGTCTCTTTCTCTTCACTCACCTCTTTTAAAGTTATGGGGTAATAGCTGGGAGCAGATGCAGCATGGATGGGCGTGGCCCACTACAGCACACTCCAATCCTCTCTGCTTGAGACACAGGAGCAAGGAAAAGAAAGGATTTTGCCCATTACAAACCTGAAGTGAGAGTAGCTGGTATGACAAGTCACTCATGAGGAGTACTGTTTGTAGCATCACAGAAAGAACCTGAAGACACAGTGAAACCCTGAGCTCATGAACAGAGCCTGGCCTTGCTTCAGCACAAACCTATCACAAACCAAGTGATAAGCCAGCAGAGAAGTCAGCATGTCCACAAGCAAACCGTGTTATAATTATGTGGTGTTCACTCTTTGAGGGCAGGAACTGCTGTGGCCTAACAAGAAAGATCAGCACTTAGTGCAGAAGAGAAGAACCAATTAGGAGATCGGCAAGATACTGTGAGATTAAAGCTGCATGGAGATCACAGACTGTTGCACTGACAGACAAACAAAATGACAGCAGACAGAAGTCAAACAGGTTGAAGATGCAGATGGAGAGTTTAGAACAGCAGGCTGAAAAGGACGGATAACGAGGGCATTGAAAGGCAATGCTAAATTTAACAAGAGACCTAACTTTCACACCATGATCAAAGTTACTCTGTCCTTTGCAGATTTTCATGCATAGGACAGTACTGATTAGTTTTCACTCTCATAGGCAATATTGCAGTTTTAAAATATACCTCAAAACATACTTTAGGACATTGCCAAGTATCTTCCCACACAGAAGCACACTGTTAACTCTTGATCTAAATGAAGTCTGACATTTCCAAGGTGTATTTTAAATGCAGAACAAACCTAGCTTAGAAGCACGTCAGGTT
>VXBB01003356.1:774923-845441 GCA_013399915.1 Illadopsis cleaveri | reverse complement strand
TTTTCCCCCTAAAAAAAAAAAAAAAAAAAAAAAAAATTGTTATTACAAATTCTGATGTTGAAATTTATATGATCCTTACAAACAGTGTCTTCCACTTGTGTTCCTCCTTGGCCATGAAATCCATACCTGAGCTTCTCACACAAGCTACCACACCGCTGCTCACTGCTTCAGCACATCAGGGATCCTACTTGCTGAGACTCACTGCCCCGATCTGCAGTGCTTCACAGCTGACTCATTCTGCGAAGAACCACCTGCAAAAATAGCATCCATTTTTCGGCAAAAAAAATTAATAAAAAAATAAAAGTAGAAATCAAACTCTAGAGAAATTATCTGTATTTGGTTACACATTAGTATCACAGAGCAAACTGCAGTCTTAGTGAAACAGCAATTGGCTAAAAGCAAGGTACTTTCTAAATATATTGTGCAGGAAATGATTTCAGAACTAAGCTTCTAATATTCAGTATCTACAGAGCCAACAAACACACAAACTAAGAGAAAGACAATATGCCATACAAAGATTTTATTGACATGAGTCTGGGATGACTGTTTTACATACAAAGGCAAAGCGTTAGGAAACAGTTAATCCTTTACTCCTCCAGGCTTAATTTGAGAAAAACGCTCTTTTGGATATTTGAGGCATATCACTGTCCAAGTTCTCCAAACCATCTCCCAGTAACCCAGGAGAGGGCATCTAAATCTGATCTCAAGAAAAATCTGCATTACCCCTGCCTAATAGGCAGGTGAGCTATCTTGACAGCACACATTTCCACATTCCTACAATTCACAAGGATGTAACTGCAGCTACTGTAGAAAGAGGCTGGGGAAATATGCCCTGCATAGAAACTGTCCCTCATGGGAACATGATCTACCTCAGTGGTGGAGAGAAAAATGACAAAGAGTTAATTTTAACTGCAACTCAAGTATCATTTTACAGCAATTACATCTTAAATCCACAACAGAAATTGATAATTACATAGTAACTCATTGCTACTACATTATCTTGGATAATACTGTAGTTAAGCTTTTGCTCAAATTCCATTTCAGTAAAATCTGTTTCTGTAAAACACTGTTATTTCTTGGATGCTTTTAAAACACTAATGAAGCATATAAAAGTTTTTACAGTATACAAGAAAAACTAAGTTAATAAATGATCCCATTTTCTTCAATTCTATCAAAGAGTAAGAGTCTGAGAAAAATAACTTTTGTTGCATTTTAATTTCTCAATCTCCTTTCTTTTTTAAGAGATGAAAGTTACAAAGGAAATTCATTACATTTGATGAAGAGAAGCTTGAGAAAAACAAAATCACAATTCAGCAGGCAGATGATGATGATGATGAAATCAAAGCATTTAATATGGCTTGTAGCTGCAAGTAATCGATCTGCAATTCCAAACATTTCAGTTATTGCCACATTCACTAATTTTTCATTAAGTGAAGATAAAACATCTTTAAAATGCATGAACAACAGCTTTAAGCCATTGTTGTATATATTGTGCAACTCATCTGAATGCAGGCTAACATGTGAACTTAATAGAATATATTTATGTACAGTATATACACAAACAGAATCCTGTGGTAGGTACCCCTGAATATTATCATTTAAATAAGTAATTTCCCTAATACAAGAAGAAAAAACCCAACCATCTATGGAGGAGGCAAAATGCCCATTTCTGAACTTTAAATCAATATAATTTCCAGGTAATGTACATAGAAATAAAACTGTGGTCCTGTACAAACTTTACATTACAGGGTAACAGTTCGTTTTTAAAAAATATTTACATATTTAAGTACTTGGTTCTTTGCAATAGAGATTATATGAACACAAAAATTTGTAAGATAGGCAGGTTTATTTATTGGATTTTTCTATTTGTTCGTTTTTGTGCAAATTCCAAATCTCTCTTTTTGTGTTATTATCTGCCTCTATTTGCCTTGTATTACTGCTGCTGCTTTTTTTTAGTATTTTGAGAAGGCTGGGTGACTTTGCTTCTAGGAACAGGAAGAAAAGATTTAACTCTTGAAACACCCAACTCTGTCTTTGATTTACTGTTGCTGCTTTCCACAGTTTGACTGCTGCTGAGAGGACTCATTCCATCCTAGAAATAAAGAAAAAAAGCATTTTGTGTATAAATAAGTATCACTGTTTGACATGGTTAGGTTGTGTTTCCTTCATTTTGGCCAACATTTCCTCGGAAAAATATTTTTTTTAATTCTGTATGAAATCGTTTGACCAAATTTTCACAAACCTGCCAAGTAGCTAAGCTTGTCTACTTGCAAGTCAATATAGTAATGCCTTCTGTTGTTAGGAGGAATTTTTAAAGAAAAGAATCACTTGGAAAATCCAGTAGGAACTGGTAGGTCAGCTGACAGCCAATTATCCAGGCATCACTACTATGTGAAGCTCTGATTTGGGATGCCTGAAAATGTGTTTAGAGAAATATTCAAAAGGAGTACACCTACTTGTGGATCTGCAAGGTTAAAATTATTTCTTTCAGTGGAGACTGTTCTATGGATTTTAAGTAAAATTACAAAAGAATTTTAACTTTCTGAATATTTGGCTATGAAGAAATGTGATTACAAGGCTGAGACAGGCTCAGCTGGTCAGAGCATGGTGCTGATAACACCAAAGTTGTGGGTTCAGTCCTAGTATGGGTCATTCATTTAAAAGCTGGACTCGAAGATGCTTGTGGGTCCCTTCCAATTCAGAATATTTGGTGGTCTGTGAACGTCAGCTCTTTCAATGCTAAGGAGTGCAAGTTAATCCAGATTCAGGGCTATTTCACTGTGTCTGCAGAAAATGGTGTCTCTAAAGAACAATTTATTGCAGTCAGATAAAACATCAGGATTGGCCTCCAAAAGACCCATATCAAAGGACCACACAAGGTCTGGTAAGAGAACACAGACCACAGATTACGCCCTGGCTAAGATTAATTGAGCTCAGAAGCTCTCTTGATGTTCAAAACACAAAGAGCAAAAAAGAAAAGAGAACAAAATGTAACAACAGAGAAAACATAATTTTTCAAAGAATGAAAACTAACCAGTACATAATCTCATTTTTGTATTTAGTAGGGACAGTAGCACCCACAAACAATAATATAAATTTCTGAAAAGAAGATGATATTAGACTTTCTGTATCTTTCAATAATATTCAGCTTATCTTCCCACTCTGAAACTACTCTGCAGTTACTGAAGTTTACTTATTTATAACAAAGCAAGATGACTGTATATTTCAACAAATAGTTAGATCAAAAATAGGAACTGAATATCCCTAAAAAATGCTATTCTTCACCAACTGGTAATATCATGTCTTTTCAATGTTTTTGCCCCTGAGAGCTTTTTCATCAGAACAACCAGCAATTTTACATCATGAATTTCAAAAGTGATGCTTCTGCGAACTTACTGAATGACATTAAATGAGAGGAAACCACAAACCCGGTTTTTATTTTTCTTCATATCTGATGGAAATAACTTGTAATGTCAATGTAATATCAAAAATACTTGGCCTAGGGAGACGGCTTTATTTAAAAAGCCAAAACTGAAAACAAATACATCCATTGTTTTAATAAATCTTTAGCTTCTATTACATGAAAGAAACTTGCCATGGTAGTCTAGAAACTCTCCTAAGAATTATGACAGTATTTTCTTGTAATAAAAAGGGCACTAATTTTTAGGATGCAATCAGAAATTCAGATTTGGAGAAACTCAAGACATCTTTCCTATCCTACTGTAACACTCATTTCACCTACCTTTTGTGCTGTTGTTTTTTTTGGGTTAGTACCACTTGCTGAAAATACAGGAATATTCTGGGAGTTACTGAACATCAGTAACTCATCCTTAGAATCTGCAATCTAAAGGAAGATAAGGAAATGGTGATTTTTTAGTTATTCACAGAGATTATGTTTCAATTTGCCAATTTTTGGAGGCTTGATTTTATTTTCATGGTTTCTGTACAGTGCAATACATAAATATACAAAGAACAATTAAAATATTTCTTCTTTACTCTTGAGTACATTTTTAGAAGATGGGAGATGGAGATTTCATATAAACTATAATCAGAGGAAGATTAAACATGCATTTCCAGAGTAATAATTTTCAGTGGAACTTAAGGGCAGTTTCCCAGCAAGTTCTACCCAGCCTTCAAAAACATCAGAGAAAGGAATAATCGTTTTCTCTTTCTCCTGCCATGTTTCTTCCCTACTATTTTTCCTTCCCTTTTTCCTACTTTTCCTGACCAGAAAATAACAGACAGAGCCTGCTCAAGATGGTGTCCTCACAGAAAACTAGGTATTTTATCCTGGAGCAAGCTGATCCAATTCAATTCTGCAAGTGTAAAAGTACTCAATCCCAACCCAGTGCAGGCAGCAGGAACATATTTGAGTGAAAGGGCAATTTAAAGAGCTGAAGTACTTATTCTGTTGGCAGCCTGAAATAACATGACACAAGGCAAGCATGGAACAGCACCCCTACTTCTGCAAGGCTCTACTAGGCAGCTGAGGAATTACCAACAGAAATTCCAGCCAAGGATGGTTCCACCCATGGTGAGGAAACTGAACAAAAGACATGACATCTATCTCCTTCCTTATCTAACCCGTATTTCCTTGAATTGTCATCAACAAGCAATTACACTTTGCATGTTATTAAACACAATTTTAAGTTGGTTACCATTTCTTTAAGCACATCCCATTCTTTTAAGGATAGCAACAGTAAATCCCTGCTAACTGACTAGTGATTAGCTTGCCAGCTTGGTGCAAGTGACTCACACATGTACTGAAATACTTTAAGAAAAAACAACCCAAAACAAAACACTATAATAAAGGGTTTCAATAAATAGGTTGAAAAAGCTTCCTAAACACAATATTTCTTTTTTTTAATAAAAACTTGTTTGTCTTCAAAGAATAAACAGAATACTTAATAAAGCAAAAGTAATGGAACTGCTGTTCAGGGAAATCCTAGAGGATGTCATGCACAGCCTAACTGGACAATAGCCTAAGACTGACTCTATTCGTGTTTCAAAAGATATGGAACAGCTGCTCCAGTGTGAACACAGCCTGCTGTCACAGCCATCCACTTCTGCTGTGCTAGGAGGAAAGATGAAAAAGAATAAATAGCTTCAGCCACAGGGAAAGCTGAGTGTTATTGGTATAAAAGGAAAAATGAGAGATCCACAGCTCCACGCTCTGCTTCAACAGGCCACCCACAATCCATTCAAACACAGAATTTAGCCCAAAACTATGAGCCCTGCAAGCATCCTTTACCCTCTTTTGCCACTGCTAAAGAACTAGGCAAATCCATCCTCTCTTGCTTAGGGCAGTAAACTGCATTTTGCCTCCAGAGCAGAGGAGCTTTGAGCCAGTTCTGTGAAGGCTGATGGGATTGTATGAAACAAACCAAATGTTCCGTGCATATTAGGGAAAACTTTCTATGTCTTTAAGAGTCTCATTGGGAGCAATGAGAGCATGAAACATAACAAGGGAACAGTAATGCAGGGATGGCTGTTCTCAGGGAAGTGGAAACAACACCACGCCTGACAGTTCAAGAAGCATTTTGGACAATGCTCTTGGGCACATGGTGTGACTCTTGGTGTGATCCTGTGCAGAGCCAGGTGTTGGATTCAACAATCCTTGTGTGACCCTTCCAACTCAGGCTATTCTATGATTCTATAGAAATTTCATCCTCCACTGCAAAAATCTCTACAAGAAAAATCGGTGAAGGTGTAATTTAAAATAGTGCATGTTAAACCAGAACACTTACCCTCAAATGTATCATATATTAGTTGACTTTGGTTTATTCCCAAATAATTTAATAATTTTCTTCAGTTCAAGCAGGGCTTGTAAATCAAAAATTTATTTTGAACACATAACAAACAACTGAATATGGTAATGTAGTAAATTATTTAAAAGCCTTGTGTTTACCTTGCTTATATCAGGCTCAGATTTGCTGGAACACATACTTTGAAGTTCCTGCACAAGATCTACTTCATCATCAGAACCAACACATAGCCTTTGCTCCAGATTTAATGTTCTCAAATGATCCTTCCCTGAAGATCTAGTTAAAAAACCCAAACAAACAATCAGAGAGAACATTTAAATTAAGCTATTATACAGAATTTAAAAATAAATACTACAGACACCTCAAAAATAGCAATTTTTTTCCAAATGGCCTTTACTACGACAAACAAAAACAAGTTAACATCTGATTAGCTGACAGCCATAGATGTCAATAACTATCTCATAATAGATCTTTCTATACAAATTATTCTCTCTATTCTGAAAATCTAACAAAGGATTCCTCTGTCTAATATTTTCAAAGACTCCCCTCTTTTTTAAGATGCAGCAATCAATTTCATTCCACTCTGCTTTTTTGGAAATAATTCTGAACACTTAAAAAAACCCCTCTGGCATACTGGAAGCATAAATATTCTATTTTCTCTGTGCCTGTGAATAAGGTAGAACCGATGTTTCAGATTGAAGTCTCAAATGCAGTTCCCTCTAGCTACTTCATACTCTTCCTCAGGGAAACTCTGTATCAGTGGGACTAAAGTGCATGTACTGTACCATTTTGAATTGCCATTCAGCAAGCTGAAATAGCCAGAGGAGTTTTTAAAATATAATGTCAGTTGATAAAAGCATACGGTCAACTTTTCAAGGCAGAGTAAGTGTTACATAATATTCTTAAGTCATAGACAATTCTATTACATAAAAAAACACGTAGCGCTGCAAGGCTTGAAATAAAGAAATGGATTCTAAAATTATATCAAAGTATATAAATTTTATTTCCTCTCAGAAAGGAAAATTAAAAATACTTCCTTTCTTCAGATATGGGACCAAAACATTACCAAAAAACCTAGTGATCTATTCATTACAGTGTGCTGCTTTACAACAGAATGCTATCACCTTTATTTTTTGCAAAGTGTCACAAATACCAGAAATTAAAACTTACTTTGTAGTGAGAGAAGCTCTTTTCTTACAGCTTGGTTGCAACACAGTCTTAGATTTTATACCTGCACAAAAGAGATTGTTGTTAGTGTGTTACTATGTGTGTTGATTTCTTTATTCTAAAATTAATGAAAAGGAAAATGTGTTCCCATTTACTAATTATGTCAACAGGGTCTGTCAAAGATCAGAATACATGCCTTGGAAGCATTCAGGGATAAGGAACATAGCATAAGGAACTGCTAAAATGGCAGACAGGGGACAAGTGGCCTAAGCTTTAGTGAAAGAGAGGACGTGAACTTTCTGTGTTAGGCATTTGAACCACTCTTACTAGTTCTCCCCAAAGAAATTTCTTATCAACAAGAAAATATTTAAATTTGCTTCATGGTGGTAAAATCAAACAATTTACCTTTACTGGAAAGAGCAACAGCATTTGATTCTGATAGTCCAAAATAGAAAACTATAAAATTATTTGACCATTCCATTTTTAACTTATATTCACAGGTATTAACTGGATTCCAAGAATATTCTCAGGTACAAGATACAACATCAACCATCTCACTTCAGGTCATCATTTCTTAAATCCTCTTAGTGGGATTAGATAAATTCACAATTCAAAGAGAGAACTGGCAATCAGGACATTAGAGTTGCAGTCAGAGAAAAGAGATTTCTTTCTGAACAAGGGTTGAAGAAATGAATAACTCATTTATTCATCAAGTACTTCAGTCTTTTGTATATAAGGCAATTTAGGATAGAATCTTACTGTTCCTAAAGAGTGTGTGTGTGTGTGTGTGTGTTTGTGTGTGTGTTTAAGCCTCCTTCCCTCTCTTCCTAAATCTTCCCTCTGAAGTAGTTACCTTTATTTTCAGAAGGCAAGTACTTTGATTTTTTTTTTTTCCCCTGGAAGTTTTTCTGTTTGATATTGTATTTAGTTACAATAATACTAAGTTTTCCTTCTAGAAATATGTGTCCTTTAAAAGAATTATGCTGAAGATATCCATACATTATCTCTGTGTAATAAATTACTTGTTACATGACTTACCATCTTGGGGTGAAAAGAATTTTTGAAAGTGTCAGCCACTAACATAACTTCCACATATATACACATGCACAGACCCAGTCATATAAAGCCCTCTTTATCAAGCAACATACTGAAGATAATTGAAAACCTTAAAGTATCTGTGACTACACAAAATTCTTAACATTTATTTTTTTTCAATTAAAGTGAAAATCAAATCAGAATCTTCAATTTAAACCCGAAGATCTCATTCTTCCACTGCAGGGCTTCTAGATTATTCTACTCAATTTTTCTAGTAAGACTGAACAAGGGATGCATGATCTGGGGAGGAATGTATTAATTTATTTTTACCTGGATTCACTTGGTAGTAATTATTGTAGTGAAGTTATAAAGTAAGTGTAAAGAAACTCAAAAAAGTATTTATACTGTAAATTTGGAGCAAATCTAAGGAGTATCAATAAAATAATGAAGCTTTAAAAATTTCATTACCAATAATTTTCATTACCAATAAATTTCATTACCAATAAAGTAATGAAGCTTTCTCTCATGTGGTATTGAAGACGAGACTGACACGTCATTCCATACAGTCAGAGGTGGAACCACTGCTTATAATTCCACCATTTGAGCCAATGCCTGCCTCTTTATCAGACAGCAGAAAGGGCATTAGAACAACCAGACTTACTTAGAATGCCTCACAGTCACAAAGGAGTAATTTTTTGGGGAAAAAAAATAAACAGTGTTTTACTGGTGAACATAAATATAAGTGTCATTTAATTGAAAAATTTTAATTCATGATGTAGGAGAAACGTTTGATTTGCATCTACACAGCTTAAACCTCCACAGCTTTCAGAACTGAAAATAAAAAGCTTTATTTACCTTCAGTATTTGTCTCCTGCTTATTCCATGACTGGGAGGACAAATGGCCTGACTTTTTGCGAGGACTTGTGCTCACTTTTCTCCAAGAAGCATTCTCACCTCTTTTCTTACTACAATTTTTGTAGCTCGAAGCCACAGATAAAGGAAAATTTCCTCCCTTAAAATCTGCTATATAATTATCCAGCTCTGAAACAAAAGTAAAACAGTGTTAAGAAGAACTGATTGTTGCAAATGGCTCCTCTTGGAGTACCTTATACAACTACTTAGTTTAATGACTGTAAATGCTTCTAACCTCACCACCTCCCTTCAGAACTCCAGTTATGTTTTGTGGAACTCTTAAAAATGGAAAGAAGCAGTTAAAAGCCCCAGTTCAGCAATGTACAACTACTTGGCTTTCAGACAGTTCACTGTTACCTGGTCTGGGTAGAGGACAGCCATGCAAAACAGCTTTATTTAGCAAGATACTGAGAGCAGCTTTAACAACAGCCTGTTGCCCTTGGCTAGGATTTTTTTTGGCTATTGCTTGTCCTGGTACAGATGGTCTTTTCACAGAGGCTCTGGAGAGTATAGCTTCTTGTACTCTGGGAGCTATCACAGCATTCCATAGCTTGGACATCCACCTGTAGAACAAAACCAATCCTTTAACTTCAAAAACAACCACCGAAACCTGCAATTTTATACTTTGGTAACGTATCAGATTTTGCATTTTGAAGAAGCACCCTATTTCAGAGAGGGACTGATTTTATTTAAGGAAGGGTTTACTTGTTTGTTTTATATTAAACTATTTGATCTAAATTTCTTCAGCTTGCCTTGATAAACTTACCACCTGATGCTTTTCCTCCTTCAGATATGGACTATAAAATATCCTTTTCATTTTAAGGCTAAAAAAAGAAGGTCCCAGAAAGATGTGTGTTCATGTATATACAAAGTATTTTTTTTTTTAAAGTGCATGGAGGAATTTCCATGCTTGCAGGTGTTAATTCCTAGCCTATTTGCTGCCAGCATGGAAAAAAGGAGGTATTCACTTATGGTTGTACCCCTTCCAGTATTCTCCCATTTCCAAACTTGAAGACATTTCTATTCATACAGCTGCCTTGCTCTTACTCCTCCTTTGTTTATTTGATCTATGGTGAACTGTATTTCCAGGATGCTGTGGATATTGCAGATTGTCAGGTCTAGAGACTGGGTCTGATTTTGATTCAAAAATTTGATTAAAAGGGACATGGGTCTTCTGGGACTTTTGCTTTTCTAAGAGAGAAACATTATGTTGTATTAGCAAAGAAGTGAAAAATTTGTGTTATGGAAAAATAAATGCTATTTCTTATAACTTAGGAGTTCTCTGAGGAAAAAGGCTATAAATTTCAGACTTAGGGCTCAGCTCACATCTACAACAGACACTGAGACAATCTTTTTTAGATCAACTCCAACTCTTCTTGTTTATTCTTATACCCTCTTATAGGAGGAAGATGGTAAGATTGAGTCAGATGGTTTATATTAAAGGTCTGTAAGAAATTATAGCCTATCATCCTGTGTTCAGCTTTGCAGAAATCCATTCAAAAACATGAAGGCTAAAATATGTTTGACTTAAATGGATGATTTTGCTGGATACATTGATAACTGAAGCCATCCTATTACCTAAAATATTATGATGACCTTTTGGGGTTTTTTTTCCATTTAATTTTTAAGTTAGAATGCATGAATTCTTTGAAAGATACATTTTTGGTCACTTGTGAACCATAAGATAGAGCTTTTATGATATGTAAATGCCCAAAGTGCTTTTATAAGCTTGATAAAGTTACTTAGAAAAACAATTAGTACAGTTGTTAAAATACAATGTAAAATGTGTATTGCAGGTGGTCCTTGAAGGACCTTGAAGCTTCCTTAGCATAATGCTGTAGATATTATTCCATATAGTTACAGTCTGCTTCTGCTACCTAAGCCACCAAAATAAACAATTTCTTGTATTTTAGTCATAAAGAACTCTCTCTTTTCAATTTCTCCTTATGTAAGCTTTCAACATTTTGCAGTACTACCAGTATAAATGGTCAGAACTGAACACTGCAAAGACAAAATTAATTGAGGCCATTCTAATCTAACAGTTATCAATGGATGGGCATACTCACTAAATAAAATTCCAACCTAGTATTTAAATTCAGTTTTAAGTTTTTGTTCATCTTGATCAAGTCCCCCATTCTTTGCTATAGCTGATACTTAGGAAAGGTCTCATACACCCCTGTCCCTCAAAAACGGCTCCAAAGTGAAAGTCGTTCCTGTCGGAACATCATCTTCAGGTCCCTAAACCTAAACCAAGAATAAGTGTAGTTAAAATTTTCTTCATTTATTCACTCTACTCACCAAAACAGGTGAAGCTACATGAAACACAGCAGGAAACAATGTCCTGTCACACGTTCTCTTTGCTTCCCTTGCTGCTGCTTCCTCCTCTTGTCTCATGCTAACACTGAGCTCAGAGTGAACCCAATTTGTAGATAGCTGTCTGCTGTCCTAATGAATTGGACTGACTCAGAGAAGCTTCACTAAATGCAAAAAGCAGCAGAATAGCACAGTGGAGAGGAGGGGCAAGAAGAAAGAAATGGTTAATTAGACTGAAAGAACAACAACCAGTGAGCTGCTAATTAAAAGCTATTAAAAGCAATGGCCAGAGTTAGCTATCATGCTGCTAAAGGGTCCAGTAAGAGCTCACTGGAGCTGTGCTTTTTAATTGTTTATTAGTGGACAAATCTACATTAAAATGAGAAGTCAGATGGCATATGACGACAATAAAGGACGTTTTAGGGCTGTACTCAAAATAAAGCATTGTGAAACCACTCAGAGTTACACTGACGAAAAATTCAGACTCAGAAATGTATACCTAAGATATCTAAAGAATAGTTTTTCGGCCCTCTATTAATGCCATGCAATAAATAAATTATTAAAACATTTCAGAGGACATGATTCAAGAAGAAGATGGGACAGATGCATGGCATGGTTTTTTTTTTATTTACCAGCACCCATAAAATTTCAAGGCGATCTTTCGTCCACATTTAGACTTTGCTAATTACTCTGAAGATTAGTATCTAATCCATAATTTTAGAGAATAAAAAGAAAAATAAACAAGCAAAAGGTATCAAGATCTGCAGACAGAACATGAAATGAGACAGCCTGTGCACATGCTAAGCAAAGGCCCCTCATGTACCAAGCTAAGGCTCCTGGAGGATGGGTCAGTAGAAACTAGTACAAGAGAAACAGGTCAGAGAAGGAACAGAAGTGGTGACCTGACTGGTAAGAAGTTATATCACATCTCCAGAAACCAATGTTATACTCTGAATTCTGAGTAAGTTTGAATCTTAACTAGAGGATCATTACCTTTATCATACAGCCAAACAGCATCTTAGTGTGAAATTAATATAATTTAAAATTCTATAACCATTTCTTTTATCATTTGGAGTTGTAATGTGATCACGTTTATGCAATTGTAGGTGAGAAAAGCCAAAATCTCCATAATTTTAAAATATTTTTTAATGTTACTGGTCAGCCAGCCATATGTGTTAAACATGTATACCTGCCCTACTTACTAAGATACTATATCTCTAAACTGTATGTATGTTTTAAAATTATACCACATATTCAAAAGAGTGAGAAATCATTCTCCAAACTTCCTTTATATACAACTTTATATACCAAAGGAGAGTTTACCAACTTTTCTTGAACCTTTTAACCTCTGTGTCAGAAAATAAATGAAAGATCACAAGAAGACTGACTTTGGTGCAGAACTAGACACCCATTTCCCACTTGTGTCCTTCAGAATTGCCCTTCTAGTAATTAAATAGCCAATAGAAGTTTAAAACTTTCAGCAATTTCAATTAAAATGCTTTTACAAGGTTGCTGAGCCAGCAGGTTTTTGGGAGGAACACAACTACTATATTTGTGGTAGGTATCTAGTTGGCACTGAACGGCATCAAACAGGAAACAGAAATCTTACTTGACTGTTACTTGGCTGTGCCCTGGAACCACAGGACAAGAGAGGAAATGCTTTGGCCCCATAAGTGCTTCAGGTGCTCCTAGACGTGATAAGCAAGAGTTCAGCTGGTGCCAAACAGCAAGAATCCAGTCTATGATCTTGCACACAGGATCACATGGAGAAGGTACTTTGCCTCTGAACTGCAGGGAGAAAAGATGTTTGACATGGCATAAGACCAGAGCTGCAAACACTTGCCTTGAAATCCCAGAAAGACTTGGGGTCTTTTTTATTGCACGTGTTGCTATTAAAAGATCAGGAACAGTCAAAAAGAAGTCCAACCTTTTTATAGAATATATTGACATCTTGCTGTATTAAACCTTATTCTCCCAATTACACTTCAAAAGATATATTCTTATCAATAAACTGACACGCCTTTACCTTCTTGTGGGAAACTGAGGCAGAAGTTTTGGTAGCAGAGGTTTTTCTGGTGTTTAAGATTAGGATTACAAAAGATACCTACCATATACAATGCAATGTATATGATACAAATAAGGCATATGAAAAATTGCCCAATTCACGAACAGGAATATCTGATCCAGACATATGCCCAGTGGATTTCCATAGTGATTTTGGATCTAGTAGCAGTGAAGGAAAGATGTCTCCCTCTAAGACCTGTGTTTTAAGTATGCCTTGTTAAGGGCAAATTATTTAGTGCCAGAAAAATCTTGTGTTTCCTCTGACTTCAAATTACAGTCTTCATCATCCTAATCCTAGGATTATCCTGTGTAACAGTTTAAATTAAAGGAAGCATTAAAAGTTGCACCAGGGATAGTAACTGACAGCACTGAAGCCAGAGCCTCTTGATAGAGCCTGTAGGTGAACTTAAAGTAGAAAAACATTTAAACTGTTCCCATATTACCTAATGGTTCAAACTAATAAGAAAAGAGCTTTTTACCTGAACACATGAATATTACGGCACAAACAAGGTATCATAATACAGAGCAATGATCTTTGATATAGCCTATGGATCTAACAATAAATGTGCTTTTACTCTGCTTTAGGATTCTACAACAGATTAATCTTTCTTCTAGTTTTGATTTTGCAATCCACTATTTAAAGTCCTGCACCAACTGGCATGAGAGTTTACATATGGCACATGCATGCATTTCAAAAAATGTGCTACCACACTGGGCATTTCAATATTTAACTAGGGAAGATACAGGAAGACACACAGCTTTTTTCTCCATCTGCATATATGCTCAAGAGAAATTAATGAGATTACTGTCCAAATTCTGTTCAACTTCAGTCAGAGGTAGGAGCCTATTCAATGTCAAATTCTAACCTATTAGACTAAGGATTTCTTTCAAGCCCCCAAAAAATAGCCTTAAAATGACACCTGTTATGTGATGCTGCAAGTTCTTGTAGCCAAACCAGTTTGGCAGAGTAAGTCTGATGCAGCCTTTGTCTATAAACAAGTCATAACTTAAAAAACATAATCTAAGAAAAGCAGTCTATTATGCGTTTCATAGATTTCCCACGATTCTTTTTTTCCATTCTGTATTCTGGTTCTTGCAATTAAAGAATACTTAGGAATGTTTGTAAATGTCCTCATTATCCTGGCTGAAATGTTCCATTACTACACATTTCCTCTTCAGGATCTCTTTGAATCAGTAAGGCTTTATAGATGAGAACTGTGGCAAAGGGTACAGGAGATGACATCCCCAAGGATAACCAAGACACATCCAGCTGAACACTCAAAACTGACAGTAGGTCTGTTGTCCCACAACAGGACTCTTCACTACGGGCAATTTTTCCTATTCCTAGAACAATCTCCCTTTTAAAGCCTGTTCAAAACTGCTGCCAAGATTATTGTCCTGTCAGCTGTTTTGATTAAACTCTCTCTGCAAATGTCTAACAGTGCCTGACTGTTGGTAATAGCTGCTATCACACTCAAATAGTATTCCAAATAACTTTCTAAAGTCCGTAATTCTTCTTTTGCCTCTATCTTTCTTTTAATTTCCCATCTCTGTTTATTTTTTAGTATTAAAACAGACTTCCCATCTTTATTCTTTTGGACTTTTGTTCCAGCTTCAGCAGACCTATTAGCTCAAAACAACTTTTCTAATTACATAATTTGTTCCCTTTTTGATCTGAAAATCATGGAAAATATTTTTCTGCTTAAAACTTAGACAAAACACATATATGACTATCTTGTTTTAGATATTGAGAATAAATTCTTTGAAAAATAGACTGTAGGTTTGTTGAACTGATTTTTACTATCATTCTCAGAAGAATGAAAGAAGTTGAAAAAAAATTACTGAAGGATGTTTCATGCAGTGGACAAGCAAGTAGCCACGGTATCACTATTTGCAACCAACCAATGGTTTATGCCAATTAGCCATGGCTGCACACCCTTCTATGAGGCCAAGAACAACATTTCCAGATACACAGCCTGTATCTTCCCAGAAATGAATGCCTTTTTTCCCTGAAACAACTGGAGTTATCTGCTCTGCCTTTGGTATTACCATCGTACATATTTCACAGACCAGGTGATGAATGTAACTGCTGAAGCTGATTTGAGTTCTTACCTTGTTTATTACTTTTCTCCTTAAAATCCTCTGAAGCAAGCCTCGCATCGGCTCCCCATCCCATCTAAGCTGAACCCAACGGAAATGCTGCTGAACCAGCAGGTCAGAGCCATGAAGATGGCACTTTGCGATGGTCCCCAGTAAAAAGCAGTTCTCATGAAAGTAAAAAGCACCAGAAACTCCATTTGCTAAAAAGGAACCATAAAACACTTAACTGAAATATTCAAAGCCTTGACATGATTTTATATAAAAGCAAGAAGCAGCGACATAATCAGAGAGGAAAAACAACCCACAAAACACCGTAAATTAGCTAAAACATATGTTATCATTGTTAAGGACAACTGTTTACAACAAAATATAAAGACTGATCAAATTACATTTTTCTCTTGTTCTCTGCTTGTCATATATGTCAATAAAATTGTACTGTAATAAAAACATTTCTGCAACCCAAGTTCTTTAATTACCTCTTTGAATAGTGCAGGGATTTTCTGAACTCCGATTCTCAAGAGGTGCTAGAAAATCTCCAAGTAACTCAGATAAAGAAGCTCTCTCCAGATTTTCTAAAATCACAATTGTTGTCTTGTTTACAGGAGGCTGTTTCACTGGGATCAGACAAGCTGAAATAGAAAAATACCATTAATTTATACTTAGGAAAATTTATTTCTATTTATGTATACAGAATTTACTGCTACTAGTACAACAAAGGATTTTTAACTTTTTTTTTCCTTTTTAACGTGTTTACAGGAGCAGACAGACTGGACAGTAAGTTTAAAATCGAAAGCAAAAAATCAAACAATAGAAAGAATATCATACTGTATTGTTGTAGTTTTTAGAGAAATNCGAATGTGAAACCACCACATGTATATTAAGAAAAAATTGAAGGTTATGATTAAAATAAATTCCTGAAATGGCTATAATAAGATCTTCATAGATGGGAAAGATTTCAGTACACTGAATATAAATACAACAGAAAATACAGCAAAGATGTCTAAACATTTCTTTCATTTGCTGTACTACATCTTAAACTTTTAACATGTACTTTGTATAGCATGTAGTGATAAAAGGTTCAAGAATAGTCCTTGCTTGTAAGAGACTTTATCATTCTGTGACATAGTAGCAAACTTCTATGAGAAGTAGGCAATCTTCTCTTCGATATCTTTAAGAATCACTCAAATAATCAGATCTGGTATGAGGCAAACCCAGTAGCACCTGAACCTAATAGGCATTAAAATGACATCTATATATATTTTTAACATTTTAAATATTTTCCTTTCATTTTCCTGATTTTTACATCTTATTGCTTAAAAAAGACACAGCCGTCCAAGTGTTCTTGCAACTCTTAATCCCAGGTAATGCTTCTGTAATACATATATAAAATAAAACACTTATCTTGACTATATTGTGCCCTGCATTGTTTCACAATCTCTTGAAGTTGGTACTAACAATGGTCATTAAGGAAACTGACTTTGCAATAACACAAAACTTACTGTACCTGATCACTGCTATTTAGTTGCAGTTTCCTGACTATTACTGCCCCGTTTTATTACGAGGCTACAGCTTGAGAAAAGGGAGGACAGGTACCCTATCTGTGTC
Source organism: Illadopsis cleaveri (assembly GCA_013399915.1). Lineage (NCBI taxonomy): Eukaryota > Metazoa > Chordata > Aves > Passeriformes > Timaliidae > Illadopsis > Illadopsis cleaveri. Next base: position 828,480 of record VXBB01003356.1, on the reverse strand, counting down.
TGATGGATTCATTTAGAGTAGAAATGCTCTCTTAAGAAAGGAGATGCAGCAGAACAGTGGGGAAAGAAGCTGGCAGAAAAATGAGAGACTCAACCAGCAGCACCATGCTGAAATGCAAAACCAGACTATTTAAAAGAGTGTGTTGCTGACACAGAGCAAAGCATCCAAAAGAAGCAGCTTTTCTAAGAGACAGTGGCCAGTAAACAAACCAACCTAGGAGTGACATTCTTGTCTCCAGACTGAGCACCAAAGCCTGGCTGACTTCTGACTAAACGGTCTCTTCTCTCCCACCAATGTGATGGCACTGAAAGTGACATGTGGGAATAATCAACGGCACAAGCTATCGTGGGAACTGTGAGCAGGATTTCTTTAGAGAAAAAGCTGCCACAGACTGAAGTTACACCAGACAGTACGAGAACAAACAGAACAGAGGACTGCACAGCATTGCACAACTTGACGGGATGGCTCTGCTTTTGTTCATGAGCACACACAGCAGACCTTCAGTTCTGATTCAGTAGATCTGAACCAGAGCAATCAACTTAGAAAGGATCGCAAGCAAAGGGAAAAAAGAATGAGACAGAAATAAATATTTAAAACAACAAATTTTACTTAAATGGCATGAATTTTGACAGAGCTCCTTATCTGGAAGTTCTGTCACGCTCAGCTCTCCCTCAGTTTAGACCCATACATTTGGCCCCAAGCACCTGAAAAACTATGGGTTCCACAGCCAACCACCATGCAAAATGGTCTTATGTATTTCTTTACTCTGCACCGTTTAGAATTTTCCTACAAATCACCAAAATTAAGTCTTGCTGAAATAACCTTACCATTACTGATGAACAGTTCTGCAAGTTGCTCCTTGGAGAAACCGGCGTCCACTTCAACTTTAACAATCTCACATGTAGATCCTGCAGCCACTTTTTTTTGCTGTGTTGAAAATTTATATATTTGGTGAAATAGTGCAAACTTGGGTTTATGGACTAATTTACTTGATATGTTTGTGTAAATACCTTCATGCAGGCCGCTATCTGATATGCTATATAATCCTGCAAACTTCCTTCTGGACCATGGAAAATGACATTACGGTATTGTTCAACCTAGAGACAGATAAATTTAACAATTTAATAAACAGACTGTTCTTGGAAGTTCAGACTTGGATTTTTTTTTTAACCTAGATAACACAATCAGCACCTAAAAGACAAAATTCTTTGATTTGCACCACTGGAGTTGATAATCCTTACTATACTAGTTTCAAAGTTAACAATATCTGCATACAACATCTTGCAAACACATTGATAAATTTATATCCTAACTTGTAAAACTACATAGCAAGGTATTTTGTTACAACAGACTTCAAAACTTAAAACATTCATCTGTGAAGAATAAGTCTAGTAATCACAAATATTTTCGTGATCTTGAACTAAAATATAGACATCAGAATGATGCCAAAGTCATCAGTTTAAGTCACTGCTAAGTAAAGGATTAAGACTAAGGACTTTATTTGCAGTAGAAATGGGAACATGTTGTTTTGTGATTTTTTTAATCTTAACTCTATTTTACCTCTAAAATGTCAGTAAGAGAATACACTCATATCTCTGTGCAATATGGCTGAATAGAACAGAAACCTGTGGTATGTTCTGACAAAACAAAATCCTATCCAAGGACCCAGCAGAAATAAAGCAAGTTCTAAACTAATTCTGATTTGACGCAATGTTAAAAGAAATTATCTATGGAAGTTCTCTCATATTATTCAACTATCCTTACATTTTGAGGTAGTAAATAAACTGTGTTACAGGTGATTTCTACATAAGCTACCAATAAAATTCAAGTCTCAAATAATTGCTTACATGAATGTTATTCTAATTTACTTTCTCCTCAAAAAGTGGAATAAAATAACTTTGGAAAGCAATAAGATAGAGAGCTTTTAATATATTTTTAAGCAGTTCAGTTAATCAGATAGCAGCTATTTAAAGAAAGTTAATGCCCTCATAAGACTAAAGTTAAGGGTAAATTTAGGGGGAATTTTATTTTAAAACGGCTTTCATACCATTTCATTTTTTCAGAAGTCTTGATGTTCTTTCACAGAGCAAACCCCCCTGATTTTAATACAGAAGTATGTTGACAAACAATTAGCATGCAGAGAGAAGCTAGCTTATTACTGACCAGGCGGAGATAATTCTGAAGTGTCTGAAGATGGATCATGGATGCATAACTCACACTGTTTAGACAGCCTTCCTGAGGTCCTTAAAATGAGACATACAAATAACTTTTGTAAATCTCTCATTTACATGCATGTGCGACTGATACATCTGATTTTCATGCAGTATTCTACAGAGACCTTTTAAAATTAGAGGCAACACAAATTAAAATGCCAAATAAATGAAAGGCGTTTATCTAGCACCATAGATTCATGGTTATCTATGACATAAGCAATATATATACTACTATATGGCTGAAAAAGACAGTAGGACTTCTATGTGCCAGCATCTTTTCTGAATGTTGTAGACACTTTAAAATCTAGTTAAACAATTAAATGGATATGATGTCTCAGAATCAAGCAACACTGACAAACAAAACCAGTAGCAAATAACTCTCAAATTATGTATTTCATATGGAGTGCCTTAACATTCAAAACTGAAAAATGATGACTTCAATATTACCTAACAAAAACACTGTGATATGCTCAGCTCTATTGTTCTTCAAAAAGTCCCATGGTGGCTGGGAAAAAACCTGACCTGTTGACCATGAAACATTTCCTGTTAAAGAGAAAAAATAAGAGTTATTCCTTGTAGGTATATAAAATGTCCTATACTCAAGCATATTTGCTTGCTTACAAAGATTACGTGCATACACTGACAAATTTGACAAACAAACCAGTCCCATATATGAGATGTACTAAATCATGCTATTATTTGATATACAACTGAAGTTACTAGTGTTCTCTGACAGTTGAGACACAAGTTAAACAGCTAGCCTGTCATTTTATCTTTACACTTAAAATAGAGTAAAATAGAACAATTTTCCCAGTCTAATGTGGCTAGGGTTCAGTTTTGCAGATGGGAAGGTGGAGGAAGGAAGGAGATTTAAGATGAAGTACAAGGATTTTCAGAAATCTATACAACTGTTACTAAGATCACCATATTTTGGCCAATTTCTCATAGTTTTAAAGATTTCTCTTTTGTACCTTGCCAAGTGAAGTTATGCCAGTGATTTACAGTCTGTACTGACTGTATATTCTGGATGTACTGTGAAGCAGCAATGCGGGCTTTGAATTGTTTTTGAAGAACCACAGAATATCCTGAGTTAGAAGGGACTCATAGGGACCATCAAAGTCCTGGCTCTGCACAGGATATCCCAAGTCTCACACCGTGAGCCTGAGAGCATTTTCCACATGCTTCTTGAACTCTGAATGCCTGGTGCTGTGACCATTCCCTGGGGAGCCTGTTCCAGTGCCCAAATACCCTCTGGGTGAACAACCTTTTCCTAATATCCAACCGAAACCTCCATGAGGCAACTTCAGGCCATTCCCTCAACTCCTATCACTGGTCATTTNGCCTGAGAGCATTTTCCACATGCTTCTTGAACTCTGTCAGCCTGGTGCTGTGACCATGTCCCTGGGGAGCCTGTTCCAGTGCCCAAATACCCTCTGGGTGAACAACCTTTTCCTAATATCCAACCGAAACCTCCATGAGGCAACTTCAGGCCATTCCCTCAACTCCTATCACTGGTCATTTCAGAGAAGACATCAGTGCCTGCCCTTCCTTTTCCTCTCAGGAGGAAGTTGTAACTGCAATGAGGTCTCCCCACAGTCTCCTCTTCTCCAGGCTGAACAGACCAACTGACCTCAGCCACTCCTCACATGGCTTCTCCTCAAGGCCCTTCATTATCCTCATGTCTCTCCTTTGGACACTCCCCAATTGCTTTTTTTTATATTGTGGTATCCAAAACTGCCCACAGCGCTCAGGGTGGGAATTTAGTTTCACCTGAGGTACTGATTTCTCCTCCGGAGTACTAAAAGTACTAAAAGACTAACATAGTACCTCATGATCCCCAAGATTATATTGTATATTGTGCCATATACAGAACTAAAAGTAAGAAATACTTTTATGCCAGTACTGTTCAAATTTTCATCTCTAGTATTGGTCTTTCTTAGTCTAAGCTTTAAAAGATGCAATAATTCAAATATATCTTTATCTTAGAAGATTTCACAAATTCGAGAACACCCCCAAGTTTTACTTTTTTCATTAACACCAATATTGATACCTAGTTTGACAGAAAATATGCTGCTTGCACTGAGGCCAATGTTGGATTCTGCAGCACTATTAAATGACAGATCTTCCAGGCTCCTCCATCCATCAGAAGTGATTGCTTGGAAATGGTTTGTCACTGCCTGACTCACTGCTTTTGAAAAATCATCCCATGACGTCTGCTTGCGGATATTTAAAGCACATATTGTATCAAATTCCTCTGTACCACAATTGACTGGTTCAATGCCACTGACTGAAATCCTTAGAAGTACATTAAGAGCATCTGTTGAGAAACAAAACACCAACTATGAGAAAAACTGTAAAACTTAATTTAGAATAATCCCATTATTATAAACCAGTATCATCTAATATTACAAAGGAAAGCTACAAAATAACTGCCGCTACAAAGAAGCAAATGGTAAAGAACAGCACAGATCACCACCACAAAATCAGAGCAGTGACGAAAATACCAAGGTATCTATCATTTTTTACAAGAGTTCAGTTTAATTATGCTGAAATAACAGGAAACAAGACAAAATTTACTTTATCTTATGTTTCCTCTTTATAGACTAATTACTTATAAATTAAGACAGATGGTAGTCAATGTCTTAATTTTTCAGTTCATTGTGTTTGTGCACATTTTTTATTATCAATGTAGAAAATAATTTTCTAGCATTAGTGCACAAGTGGAAAACACAGTGGAGCCAAATATCTTTAAATAAAAAGCTAAGAGCTAAGACAGAAAATGCATTTGAAAGGGTGTATTTGATTTGCTACAGAGTAAATTGACAAAATGTTAAAAAAGGAAATTTACATGTACATTCTAGAAACTATGAAGTATTTTAAATCTTGCTCTTTGGAATACAACTCAACAGAAGCAGCAGTCTCTGGAGCTCATTTAGATGACTAAAAATGAAAAGGAAATTATCTGTCTTCTAATTTTCATGCCAAAGAATACCTTTTCAGAAATTCACATTAAAAAAGTACACCATAACAAACATTATCAGCTTATTATGAAGTCTTGCAACATGATCTTTTCCCTGTTGTGTCCAGAAGCCAGATCTTCAGCTGATACAAACCAGTGAAGTTTTCCTGATGTCAGAAAAGCTCTGATTTAAACCCACTAGCCTACCACAGGGAGAAGATTAGTCAGAGGCATCCTTCAGATGTGGAGTTGTGAGAAATGCATCAAAGGCTTTGCCCTTCTGATGACTGGACCTCAGGCAAATGAGCAGGCCCCTAGGACAGAGGTATAGTATATGTCTAAACTTCAACACATGACCTCTAATGCATAGCTGGCAGTCCTGGCCCCCAGTCTTTCAGATCTGTCCTACAGTGGAAACCTTGCTGGAGTGTGAGGAAGGGAGAGGATGGTAGATAGACACCTTACCCAAAAATGCAGTCTTGGCTTAAGCTGTACAGAAGAGAAGGGGAGGCCAAAGGTTCAGACCTGATAAAAGCAGTTGGATTCATGACAAGCATGACCAGAGACACGGGGTACTAAGATGATGCAAATAATAAAAGCACTAATTTAACAGGCTACAGATTCAGCCATGAAAAAATTGCTTCAGTCCAATAAAGAAGATGACCATGGAGGAGTGCCTGTTAGAAAGTGAGCTGTGTTCCCCTCTGAACCTGCAGAAAAATGGTAAGCATTGGGATTTAAAATAGCTGAAGATGAAAATCAGAAGCAGTGGACAGAAAACTTCCTTAATTTGTTGATAATCAGTGAACTTAACTACCCACATCCCTATATCCCACAAGACAAACTCACAAAAAGAGTGAAAAAAGAGAGCATGCAAATCTACAAATGCCATAACTCTAACCATACAGAGAAATATAGGTATCTTTCTCTGTATATATAGATATAGCTATACCTACACTTGTACAGTGATATAAAATATCACAAAACTAGTGAGAGGATGAATTAAGTTCTGTCTCCAGAAATACACAGATGAGCCTCCTCTACTGAAATTTGAGAAAACTTACAGAGAAGGAAGATGATGACAGATTTCAACAGAAGAGCAATCTTCTTACAGAAGTTACTGATGCTAGAAAAAAAGAAGTTCTTTGATGATGTCTCTAAGACATATTTGAAGAATCAAACAAACAATCCCCTCACTGATAAACACGTGACAAAATAAACTGTGCTCCAGAAAGAGAATCAGACATGACTAGATGATCATCTTAGACTGAGGAAATTTGACAGCTACCCACCACTGACTATTTCTGCAAGAATTTGAAGAAAAGATGAGGGCAATAACTTTTGAAAAAGTAATTACTAATATTAAATTCAGAAATTTTAAGAGAGTATGGATATTTGCAAACGTACATTATGCACCATCTTTTTGAATAGTTTAGAAACAAAGACATGAGGAATTTAATAAGCTCCAATAAAATTTTATCATATGCTATGGCAAAATTTGGAGAATAGAAACTTGATAGATCAAGGTAATTTAATATTGTGATGCCAAAAAAAGTGACAACTACCCTTTTCATATTTCTCATTTTTGCCCCACAAGTTCTTTGCTAAAAACATTTTTATGTAGTGCTGATAGCATTTACTTACTTAAGTTTTCTAGGAGATGTTTGCAATCATCAGTAGCAACATCATGCAATGTTCGATTACACTTATCTTTTCTCTCAGCCTCTAGTCCACCATGGCTACAAAGGATTTCTAGACAGTTCTGCAAAGGTAGGAACTGTATTATTTACTTGTCCATTTGCTGCACTAAAGCGTTGTACCAATATGCAGTTAGATTCCTAATTAAAATTCTTACACATGCATTTCCAAAGACAATCAGCTACAGAGTTTCTGTAGATAAAATGATGTTTCTCATGGAGTTGAAAGCCAGGAGTAAAAATATTTTATAGCGAACTTGAAAGTCTCATATAATGCCTATAAAAAAGCAGAACACACAGAGCCAGGGCTTCTACAGTCTCTAAGCATCAAGTGCTGATTAGCTGAATTAAGAAATTCTTATATTTGGCCACTAGTTTAGGTTTGATAAGGAGACAGAAACCCAGCTATTATCCTGGTTTGGACATCCTGGCCTCAATGTTCAAGAAACACTAAATAAGCAATTCTAAAGCTTAATACAAACTAATAAATTAATCTATTTAGGTAAAAATCCATAAAGCCAGTTTTCACTTTGCAATTCACCAAGTAGGAGTTTCCATCATGACAGACACCTGAGTGGGACACAAAAAAAGAATCATTTTAAAATCACCTTGCAAGCCTCTTCTTTGGCAGAATTTCTGCAAGCAGAAACGTGAAATTCTGCAAGCATTTTAAGAATGCAGTGATATAAAAATGTACTTTTATTAAGCCAGAGCACAAACATCTTGTGGATGCCAACAACATGATGCCCTCTAAAAAATATATGCTCAACAAAAGGAAAAAATCATTGAAATTAGAAACCAGCTATTAGCATATAAATTTGGATTGGCAGAATCATACTGTAACATGAAAAAATATTCATGATACAGATCCTCCCAAGTTAGCATGGGATAAAAGAGTTCTCATGAAACTACATTCAAACTGATTGATCAGCAATCAGAAAAAGGATGAAGTCCTTGTTTCTAACGACCATCATACTGCAACAATACAGGCGGCCTTGATGAAAGCTTTGCCATCTCAGATATGCTTTTAAAGACACATCCATATTGTAAAAAGGAAACCAACAGAAATTATACTAGTTAATATTGTATTGATAATGTTTGGGGTTAACCACAGCAGAGAAATCAAATCTTATAAACACAGAGAAGCAGCTGTTGAGTATTTTGATGCAGAACAGTGGCATGCTGCAGGTTGACATAGTGTTACCCATTTTGTAGCTGTTCTACAGAAACTTTTGTCAGTGTACCTGATACCCTGAGACCTTTCACAAATATAGCAGTCATTCAAGGTATATCTGCCTGTGAGGTGAAATTTTACCAGGCTGTAGCTACAGCACCTATAAGTACTTTAAAAAAATGAATGATTAGCTCACTAAGCTCACCAGAAGGATATCAAGCAGAAAAAGGCACATATTTTCTTGCCAGGTTAGTTTGTTAACATTATCTCTCAAACAAGAGCAATGAATAGCGGTACAGCAGAAGGCTGAGGACTGAACTGTGAGGCTGAAAATGGGAAGTAAAGCAGGAAGAAGTAGGACAGAACCAAGAAATCAACTTATTTCCTTAGTAAAATGAGCATTTTTGTTGTATTTGCTGCCTATGAAATAACAGCTAAGATGTTCTAGAAGAATTAATCTGTAAAGAATGACCCGACCTATGTCAAAACAAGAGGATGCAAGTGTCAGCACTGCTTATGCATGCAGCTAGCATGCACTGGAATGAATGACATGCAGTGTACATAATGGATTAGAGGATGAAGTCGAAGTGTTAACAGCACTTGGAGATGGCTATTAAGCTCTTTTAGCTTTTAAATATCCCAAACATATCTCAAGTCAATAAATGCATTAAATCAAATACAATTTCATAGTCTCTGCAACATAAAAACCAGGAATCTGATTGCCAGCTCTTTATCACCTTCATCACATAAGAGACTCCTCTCAACCCCAAAATGGAGATTTCACTGAACAGATGACTTGGAATGCGCTTAGACACTCAAACCCTTGACTTATTCATGAATGACATACGTGAAGACTTCCAGTGTCATAACTTTCAGAGAGATCATCTAGCCAAAGTAGCTTCAGACAGCAAATGAAACCTAAATTCAAAGTTCCTGAGGATTATATTATTGCAGAAAGAGCCAACACAGTGCACATTATTTAGGTATTTGCAGACTACAGCAAATACTTTAAACTCCATGTAAACTTGCATGAGTGGAAGCTGGAATGAGAGTCTGCACCTGCCTAACAGACATTGGTAATGGAACACTGACTCTTTCTTAATGCAAAATGCTGAGTAAGCAGTGGCTCTCCCTAAAAAACCCCATAACTTGAACTTAAATCTTAAATCTGTGTCTATTTTGAACATATCTATTTTGAACGTAAACTTATCAGGAAAAAAAGCAAACATAATGACAGATATTGAACTAGGCATGTAAACATAAGCTGATTTTTGAAGTCTTGCACTGTATTTTCTTAAAATTCACTCTTCTGTGTTTAGCACCCTCTATTTTCTTCCCAGGTAAAGATTTTACAGTGAGATCTGACTGACAGCTACCATATAAAAAGAAGTCCTTTAAATTGTCAGTGCTAGAAGTGTATAGCTTCTGATGTCAAGAAGTAATATTAAATTTCCAGAAATCTTCCTGTTTGTCATCAGTAGGACCTGTCAGGTGATCCATGTCATCAGTTATCCCAACCTCACAAAAACATTTCATTGCCTGCTAAAAAGGCTGCCCAAAATAATAAATTAAACAATGTATGTTTGCACAAATCTGGTTCTGAAATTTCTTCTTCTCCCCTCCTTCACAGAGGAAAAATTGTTCATAGTGAAATCATTCCTACCTGTAACTGGAAATTATGTCCATCTAATATCTATAAGCACATGACATCCAACGAATTGGCATTCAGGGTGGGATTCATCTCAGCTAAACTTTGAAAATCTCAAGTTTTCTCTCTTTATTAATGTCCCATAAGAGGTAGACATTTAAATATGGTAATTCACTCCATTTGACACCGAGATTCTGGGACAAATTGTCCACTGGAGGTCTATCTCTGTCTCTGTTAAATCAAGTTGATGTATAAACTAGATAACAAACTTAGACGTGACCTCTAAGTTGCAATTCTTCAAAGATAAAAGACAAGGATTTATTATGCCTAAATTCTATTAGATTACTGTAACTTGTTCACACAGACTAACCTTAAAGCCTTTTGATGCTGCTATATGGGCAGCAGTCCAACCCTCTTTGTCAGCAAGGTTGATGAGATCTGCAGAAACAACAGGCTTTACTCTACTGCTGTAGTCATCTTCTCTCTTCTCCAAATCAAAGTAGTCTAAATTAGGCCCTGCATCCATCAAACAGTTCCCATTGTTCAGCTCTCCATAGTACATAAGGAGCTTAAGACTTTCAACATTACCAGAATCCACTGCTGCATGAATTGGAGACCAGCCATCCTAAAAAAAAAAACCAAAATCAAAAAGCACACTGCCACCAAACACATAGAAAAATGTTTGCAGACTTATATCAGCAAAGAATATGAATGAAAGGCTCTGTCTGGAAATTAAGACAACAAGCAAGAGCGACATAATAATCCTTTGGGAAAACAGAGTTGCTTGTATGTGTTTTGGTGGAAAAGAGGGTAGAAAATGTAACAGAAAAAAATTTACAACTTTCTCCAAGGACAGTCCAACAGATAAATCTTCAAAATGTTTAGAAGAGTCTAAGTGATACAGGGCTTACATGCTGTTCGTAAACTGCTTCCTTCCTGTGCATCAAACAAAAATGATGCCAACTATCAATACTGTTTCATGTTGCATTAATCCGTTTATCAGTCAGTTTCACAGTTTTGACATCACAGCTTTCTCTCATTCCAAGTCAAATATATTCACTTTCCAGTTGCAAAATAAATGAATGATAAAAAATTTAGTGCAATAATTACAGGAGGAGTAGAATGTTCTGTGAAGCTTCTATTCTCTGTGCTCCATTGTGGAACAGCCTATAACCTACATTTATTGTCATAAGAATCTATTGACATTAGAGTCATAAAAAAACTTCAGAAAAGCACCAGAAAAAAGCAGTATGTAGGCACTAATTTTGAAACAGTACTCCTCCCCTGCTCCTCTAGATATTCCTTTTTTTTTGGCCATATTCTGCCATTTGTGATATATGAGACTCCACAATGGCAAGAAAGTTTTGGGGTGTTGTCTGTTCACGGACAATAATAAAGCATCCTAACATAAAAACTGGAAGAAAAATCCCTATCTCCACTTCTCCACCTTAAAAATAAGGCAAACCAGAAAAGTTTCATTTTAGAAATCCAGTGCTGGAGAAAAGTTGCAGCAAATTACCAACAGAATCTGAAATATGTAAAATGGTATGAAAGTCACATAATTTAGGAGATTTTAGACAATATACAGTTTAAAAAAACCCAGAAAGTATGATGAAAATAACAAAATACTAATTTCAAATTATATGGTTTATTCCACCTTTAAAGAAAAGTTTAAATAAATATTTTAATGTCAATGTTCAATACTATACAAGGTACTGCAACTTTGCAAACTATTTTAACTTACACTGGTTTTTACTGTTCGATCCGCTCCACCTTCCAACAATAGTTTAATACAATCGTTATTTCCATTTTTACAGGCCAGGTACAAAGGTGTTTGTCCTCTTTCAGCAGCATGGTTAATATCAGCCTGATACATAATTAATAATTCTGCACATCTACAGCAAACAATAAAGCAATAAAATTGTCTTATGTTAGACATCCAACACCTCTTTATAGGTTGCAACATTTAAATATTTTAAATACAGTACTGATTTTACAGATACAGATCTACCTGTGATCAACCCATATACACAACACAAAGTATATTTTGTACACAGGAATAAAGACAGGCTACTTTAAACAAGTAAATCTTAAACTACTTTAGCTGAATTTAAAAATTGTGAATGTAAACCACTGAATTTCACAAGGCTGATAAAAACTTGATGACAGCTGCTTAAGAAAAACATTCAGCCAAGCAAAAAAAGGAAACATTTCTGACTCCTGATATTTAAAACAGAATTAAAAAGAAAAGGGAAAAAATAAAATGAAGGACTAGGACTAGCTTTACCAGCAAAAGGGACACTCATCCCTTTTAGGCGTTAGGGAAGTAACCTGGTGGTGGCGGCAGAACAGCTATGGCAGTAACCCACATTCAGATCCCTGAATGGAGGCCACTCCAGAAGGATGGCTTGGGTGTATTGCTAGCAGCTACTGGGTTATAGAGGATGGAAGATTAGGTGGAATTCTGAAGAGCAATTCACTTGGGGCTGGCATTCAGATCTAAGCTCCTGTACTTCCTCACAACCCTGTAGCAGTAGATCCATTTTTTTTCCCAATTCTTGCGCCAGGGTTGGCTACTTTCCCTTCCCCAATTTAGCTTTGCAACAACCCTTAAGACTTGCAAAAATCTTAATGCCAGTCAATTCACTCCGCAGTTCAAAAAAGCACTATTAAAAAAGACAGGTTCCCACTCTCCAGCTCAACCTTTATCAGTCCATAAAAATAGAAAGCATATCAACAATAACGCCACAAAGTAGTTAGTGCAATGCCAAATAACTACTGATTAGGAGACCATACTGTAACAAAATATACTGTGGCAAAATATTTAAATCTAGATATTCCTTATATAAGAACATAAGTATATAAGAAACTACATACCAAAAAAATAACAAGTATTTAAGAAAATTGTTTTGATATGTTTTCATCCAGTCAGAAAATCAGTTAAGTTCAAGGTAAAATGCACTATTTTACAGAAGAGTAAAACAGACAGCATTGATATGAACTACTTATCTATGCTTTCCAAAAATGCTCAAATGAACAGAAAAAAAACCACAAATAAAAATAACGTTCTGCCTTAACAGATGTTAGGCGTACATCCTAACCATACAGTCACAAAAGGCATCGTAAGAAGGGCTCACAAGAAGACACCTCCATACAGCAATTCAAGATTGAGTTTTAAGTCTGCTAGGTTAGAAATATCTGGTCTGATACTTTACATTGTATTTGGTGAATCTCAAAAAGCTACACTGACTTTCCATTTCAAGTTTAGGGAAAGTCATCCTGGCCTGGATTACACAGGAAATGAATCTGCAAGTTTCTCCCAAAACCAGTTTCTGATCTGGTGATACTACTGGACCAGCCTCAAAAACTAGAATTTTTTTTCTGACTACATAACTAGGGTTAGAACAACAGTATTGTCTTGGCTCAGGAACAAGGTTAATGAAGCTGTCACAGGGGACTGGTTAGCAAGTCTGTGACAGACACCCATTGTGCAACTGAGAGTAGTGCAGTGCTGTCATTAACCCCACATTAGGAGACAGACAACACTATTGTCCCAAATTCTACCTATTACAGATTTTTTTTTCTGTGCCTGAACTTTGAAGCAACCAACCAAGCAAACAGCCTAAACCATTTGTAGTCTCTCTGACATTTTTGGCTAGCTCTGTCATTCCATGCTCAATTTTACAATTCAGTTCATGTTCAGTATCTAAAAAAGTAAAAGCAAAAAATGTGTTTAGGGATATTATATTACATAAGTAACTAAGGCAAAAAGAATATAAAGTCTGCAGTATCACAGCACAGCAGATGACACATGGCAAAGTGTCGTGAGGCTAAGTCAGGGAAATAAATAGCTTCCTATTTAAATGAAGTGTTAGTATATTTATTTTAGTGAGAGAATATGGAGAGTGTATTTTGGGTTTGTCTTGTCAATCCTCACATATTTTTTACAGATTTTATACAAAACACTGAAACATTTAACTAGAGACATATTTCCATGCTCAAAAGACCTAGTGGGCATCTGCTACTTCTGGAGTAAGACTTCCAGTAAAAAATGATCATTAGCTGATGAACTTGAAATCTCTAAGAAGTGGCAAGGATCTCTCAAGATTCATGTACACTTATGGAAGACTGTGAGAAGAAGAAAGATGCCACTCTTCCTCATTGTTGGGTCAGGGTCTATCATAGTATAACACCCAAAGGCTGATTACTATGTGTTACTGCTTCAGAGTAAAATCCTTAAAAATAACAAAATATAAAAGAAAATAATATGAAAAATATGAAAAAAATCAGAAAGATAAAAAAAGAGCAAATATATGTAAAATGAAGTTAAATTCTGTAATAAGAATTCTTAGTAACTCTGTTTAAAGCCTTTTGAATTTGTAAAATAATTTTCTCGGGAAAACGATGCTCTGGAAACAGTTATTTAATAGTTGCTTCCAACTTCCAGTTCTATTTCCTATGATTCTATGACATAAATTATTCTAATGACATTTTGAAGAATGTTGTCAGTAATATTATTTGACTCGTACAGAATTTTCTGTTTTTCAAAGTTACTGATACAAAAAAATTTAAACCTTCAAAAAACTTTGTTGTATCACTCAGGAGAAAACTCAGATGTTCTTTTGCCTCTGAATATGACAGTCATAGTTTTCTATGCCTGAAAATAATCAGTGCAAAAATAATTTCCTTCTTCCCTTCTCTGTTAATCCTATACTATGGCTGATAACTCAAAGAAAATTAAGAAATTTGGAGGTATAATGCCCATGTAGACCAGTACCACATCATATTACTAAGAATACATGCTCAGCAAGCTTAAGAGCTGAAATTGGAAACAAAAGAAATAGAAAATATTAAAATCAGAATGGCACGAGAATATGAATTTAAGCAGAAGAATTCAATAAATTAAAATTAAACACATTTATACATAAGAATGCAACAGTAATGTAATGAAGATGTATATAATGTAAAGAGAATATAAAATTGAGTAACAGCTGACAGGCAAAATCTTAAAGGCTTCACTTACTTGACATGTCCCTGAGCAACTGCTGAACACAAGGGTGTAAAGCCATTTTTATCAGCAGCATCAACTTGTGCTTCTGCAGCCAGCAGCAATCTCACACAACCTATAAATGGAGCAAAACCATAGAATGAGTCAACAAGATCAAGTGGTTAAAACTACCAGAGGCTGAAGTCTGCTCAAGGGGGCAACAATCAGCCAGTCTTTTGGACTACACATCACACCTTAGGGGGCTGAAATAAAAACTCAGGAAGACATTCGCAGGAGAGAGATGAGAACTGCCTCCCAGGGGCATCACCACCTTTTTGCAAAAAGGGCTTGGGCTGGGTTCTGCTGGGATTCAAACACATGCTCACTGCAGGCAACTCCCACAGCATTAGCTGTTTTACTTCCCAAGTGGAGAATCTGACTTATCCAGGAGTCCCTAAGGGCATCACTGCCTACTGGCAGTCGTGACAAATATGACAGCCACAGGGTAGATGTTCACAAGCCACACAGACCTCAAGCAACACACTGGTCAGTTTTATTTTAGGACACTTTGACTTGTGATTGCAATGACAAATAAAAAAGGCTGACAAACTCAAACCTCCCCAAACCATTCCCATTCATATCTTTCCAAAAACACATGCTAAAAATAGTACCGGCTTGATTCCATCATCCCTACAGCTAATTTAAGATAATTAATTACACAGCAATTAGACTGCTTTTCATCCACAAATTGGAATATCATTTGATGCAATTAACTTTGAAGAAAACAGTTGATCTGTTCCTCATTCTTGAAATTGGCTCCAGACCAAAATAAAACAAGTCTTTTGTAATTGAAACTACTACTTGGAAAATAAGCTCAGCTACAACACCAATTACAAACTCCTGACCTGATTTCTGAGCAAGCTTAATGCATGCTGTTCCAACACCCAGTAACATCCTGAATCCAAGTTTTATTAGTGAAGTTTAACTCTAGATATCAGAACCAAACATATATTAAGAACTACTTGGATATCAGAAAAATGTATTAAGAACTACTTAGAAATCTGACTAGTCTAAACCATTCTTCAATGTATTTACTCCTGTTACAATTTTTTCAAACACTAATACAGATGTTGTGGAGTTGACTGAATAAATAATTTAACATTAAGAAACAAGATTTTAAAACACTCTAAGTTATTATTTTGCAAATTAGGATTCTTTAATTTTGAAGTAAGTAATCTGATGTGAAATCATTTTTTGTTGTTGTAAAGTTGGTTGTCATGGTAAGTTACCGGGACTTGACCTGTAATTTTTTTTTAAGTCATAAAGAAGCTCTCTGTTAACTAACTTAGCAAGTCCTTCAAATTGTAAGATAGTATGACTTAAAATTGTATTTTCTTTCACTTTTTAACACATAAATACTCCGCTAAGAATGACCTATTTTTTTTTCTTCTTTCCATTGTCAATCATGGTCCTATATTAAATTATTAACTTGAAAATACAGATTCCTGCTTGACATTCTAAAATACTTCTAAAGTTTATGAGGGATGTTGAAAAAATTTTCATCTAGAAGTTTCAAGAATTTAGCTAGAATACTCTGCTGTTTGTTCATAAAGCATATGTTAGCCATGCAAAAGCCATGAACACACAGAACAAAACTACCTGTCTAAAAAGGCATGGTTAATTCACGCTTACTGACTGGCAGATCATTCAGGTGGTAGGTCATGACTGTATAAATACTGTTGCTGATGAAGCTTATCTCTGTGAAAATACTGCTTCTGAAAACAGCTTTTCATTCTTAGGGATAAGTGTGACCATGAGGAAATACAGCTACTTGCATAAGGCAGAACACGTGAGCTAGTAAGCACTACATGACCGGTTCTGGTGCCAGATCAAGTAAAGTAGCAAAGCCTGGGTCTTCTGGATGGATTTTTTACTGGGATTTGGAGAAGAGTAATTTGGGTCAGTCCTTCTCATTCACTCCAGTTCACTCTGGTCTGCTGAAGTAATCAGCAGTGGGGAGTACTCGGTGGAAGGGCAGGCACTAGACAGACATTGGTGCCACTAAGTTGAAAGTTTTGGTCATACAAAAGCAAAACATGGAAGCAAATTAAGACAAACACCTGGAGATTTTACTGCTCTCCACCTCAGCTGGGTAGTTAGTTCTTCCAGAGTGTTGGCAAACATCATGCAGATACATCCGGTGGCTCGATAAAGCTGACTCCAGGTAGCTGTATGTCTCTGCACCTCACTCCTTTCTACTTCCCACATCATTCCAGTTTTTTCCTATCAATCAGGGTGCCACAGCCTCCAAATACTCAGGATAGAAGAGAATCAATTACACCATAAATGCATATGATTAAAGCATAGCTGAGTCCAAAGGATATTATCCACATCTCTCAGATTCAGGAACTCTTACTGTTTCACTCTGTCCTTCTCCACCTCTTTGTGGCAGAGAATGGTCACAATTTGCAGCATCATACAGCTGTGCAGATCTATTAGCTAAGACAACCACTGTTATTAAGCACACAGTAGACCTGAACTGATTTCTTCTTTGCTAATGGCAAAACCAAGACAGCCTGACAAGACAACCTGTTCACCTATCCCAATCTAGTGGTTAAATCATGAAATTAACAGTCTCCTCATCTCCATTCAAATACAAAGGAAGGTTATACTTTTAGGGTGAATTTCTCTCTCCAAGACTGACAGAATTAGGGACGGTGTGTGTTGGAAACAAAGCATCTGCTATTAACTTCATGTGCTGGAAAAACCCTCAGCTGCAGCTCTCAAAAGGCAACTGTTTCCAAACAGGAGAGCCACACATTTTGAAATTAGGATAGATTAGGACAGAATATTTCAGTGCTCTTTTCTTGTGTAACTCAATTTTTTCCACAGAATGGGCTGAGAGCATATAACAGCTGCTGCCACCATCCTGGTTACAATGTGCTCTACTGCTCTAGTTATCTACACATCTCAAGTACTGTATTTCTTCACTGAAAATATGTGGGCATCATTCACTTTCCACTCGTCCCAATCTCCAAAACATGGTGTTTCTGAAGGGAGGTACTCATTACGCTTGCTTTTGTCAATTCTAAAGTTACTCTTTTCTTCTGGCGAAATCTTCTCCAGGAGAAATAGGAAAATCTGGTTAGCTGACTTTGAAATCTCAAAATCCATTTAGTCACTACGTTCACTATAAAAATATTCTCAATAAATTAAATCATGATGTGATCACCCACCAACGTAGGCTTGTGTTAAGTCTTATGAATTAAGACTTAAGACTGAATGTTCTAAAGGGTCTCTTCCAACCTAAATGATTGTATGATTCTACAGGGAAAAAAAAAAACCAAAAAACAAACCAACAGAAACTTACCATTGACAACACAACAACACATAGAAAATTTTGAACAATAAATTATTTTATCCTTAAAATAACACCACTATCATTTCTTTCTACCTGGCTAGTTAAGAAGAGGTATTAGAAAGAACTTTGAAAAACATTCATTTCTATACATCGTTTCTTAAGCCTACATAATTTAAATAAACTTGTTTTAAAAATCTCCACTTTGAACTGCTACATATATCCATTCACCTGAAAACAAACTACAAGTAATGAAAAAGGATTATATAATAAAGTTAAAATACAAAAATCTTTCTCCAAAAATGTTGTAAATCTAGAACTTTCAATTTTCATATAATTTATTAAGGAGACATCAACACTACTATGTGATTCTCTCATTCAGAGTTCATACAATTCATTTAGTTGCTGAAATGTGATGATTTGTACAATGAAGTATTTTTCACATCCTGTCAACTATAAATAGAAGCGCAACACTATAACCACTGTAATACAGTTTTTATCTCAAAAAATAAAACATACTAAACAATTACAGGGTGCATATGCATTTCTTTGTTTTTATTCCTGGGTTCTCACAATTCTGTCAAGTGTCTTCCTCATCTGAAATTCTGACAACAAAACAAGGAACCAAATTGCCTTTGCTGTCAGTAGGAGCTACTCAGTAATGGTAACTGAAAATCATTTGCTTTGAAACAATTTTAGAATACAAGATGAATAACCAAGAATGGGGTCAATTATGGTCTCCCTCAAATATTAGCAATGATAACTGGATGCAAGCCTAGAAGAATGTACCAAACATCTATTCAGTGAGGGGAGAATAATAAATCCACACAATATAATTAACTTGGATTCTTAATACTGCAGATAACAAGCTGAAAAAAGGAAAAAATCACCAAAAGAAAAAAAAGAAGTACTTTTCCACTATTTTAAAGGTCTTGGCAACAGGAAAGAAACTCAGGTGAAAAGGCCCAGATGTTTCTACAAAAAAACCCCATACCACCTGGGAGGCAAAGACAAAATGTACCATTTTGAGCAAAATAAAAATTTTTCCTACCCTATGCTTGGTAGCAAAACTAATCCTGAACATGTCAGAAAAATGTACACTGTAGTTGCAGATTTTTTATCCTAACTTTAGTTTTATTTTTAAAATACTTGAAAAGAGTTATGAAATATTCTCCCTATGTACTATCTCAAACACTAGATCAGGCATTTGTAATTGTGTCACTAATAAATATTTTATTAAATAAAATCACAAAGTACTCTTGAAAGCAGTGGCTTTAGTGGGACTATGTTCCACCTTCTACTCTGAAATAAAATTTTGACTCTACTAAAAATTAATGGAATATTTGCCATTGGTACTGCTGGATTTCATCCTCAGTGTCCACAACAGTATAATAATACCATTTGCAATATAAGAATCTGGAGGTTTTTATGTAGGTAGAAAAAGCTGCAAGTAATGTGCACTGGACTTTTAAAACAAACTGCTGTTTGAGAGCCTTGTGTTAAAAGTATGAAAATTATTGCTATGAGTTTGTATCTATGAAATTCATGTCTGTTAGTAACATACTTGCTGCATTTCATAAGTATATTCATAAAATACGAAGACTGACTGTTGAAAGGCTCAGAAATGCTACTTCCTCAATACAGAGGAGGGTTTGGGTCATGGGGAAAGAAAAAAAAACCCTTTTAATTTTCTCAGGAGAGCCTAAGTAACAAATGAAGGGTACTTCATTTAGTTCAAAATTAAAGACAGTTCAATTTATTTCCCAAGTAATACACTATTCTGACACTGTCCTCCACCATTTTCACTGCTGCTGCAGAAGACCCAAACCCTGATGACCACCTATTTGCTGCTTACTCCCTGTAGAGGAAAGTTCTTTCTTTCAAGCTCCTATTGTTACAAAAGACCTTTAGTTTTTCACAGAAAATGGGGTGATCATATGTGGTAGCTTTTTACACGAAGGGAGTAGAGAATTAGAATGGGTGTCCCTGCAGAATGCTACCAATTTTTTGTGTTTCAAATGCTTTCTGAGTTCCAAAATTCTGCTTCAAGAAGCATTGCTTATATATATGCTATATCATGACTTTGGTCATAAAATCTATATGTCTCGCTTTTAATTTCACATTTTTAGGAAGAATGCATTTGATCTAATTGAATATTAAAAACATATGAAGCAAGCTTCCACGAGTTTACATGGATGCCATCCTAGATCTTAGCACCATTTACCTGTATGTCCATTCGTAGCAGCAGAATACAAGGCAGAATAGCCATCTTCACAAGAGTAATTAATGTCCAGTCCTTCTTCATTAAGCAGCATTGATAATAAAGTGACATTTCCCTGGGCAGCAGCTTGGTGAAGAAGGGTGGGCCTGCCACCCAGGGGGACAGGACCACCACTTGTTAACAAAGGGGTTAGGGAGGAAGACCAGCCTGTGAGTTAAAGCAACAGAAGTTAGAGACACATAAATAAAGCATTTTCTGTGTTCTTTTAAGTACTAAAGAGTATCTTCAAAATGACTGCACTTGTTAGTTTAGCAAAAGTTTTGTGATGGCACTTTGTCTACACATTAGAAGGTATTCTGAAGAATAAAAACTGCATTCAGGGATGACCCTTGTTAATACAAATGAACAGGACTTCACTACAAAAGGTCAATTGAAACTTGTGAACTGTAGTAGCATCTGAATTTCTCAAAAAAAAATTATATTATCAAAACCAACAGAAGTTTTAGAGAAGTTTTAATTTTTTTGCAACATGCAAGGAAGATTTTTTTGAAGTATCTATAGAAAAGTTTTCAAAACAAATTACTTATTTTCATACGTAATTTTATCCTCCTTAGTGCAGATTTTAGCATTTATATACTTAGTATTTATAGAACTCATGTGTAGTTATAAAGATAAATTACACAAGAGAGCCCTAAATGACTTCAGGTGCTTTTCAATAAGTTTGAAAAAACATGTTTGTTTCAGTAAGTTTGAAAAAACATCATTTACACAAATAATATAGAAAAAATATATTTATTACTGAACTCTCCATTAAGGTAATGTTCCTTTTATTCAGTGATACTTAAACAATATATTATAAAGTGCTCCAATGGGAATGAGTAACAGGTTATATAAAATTCATTTATGAAAGCTTTCAAGTCACTCAAGTCATTAACAAAGAATATTCAATCCAAAACTCTGAAAGCTTAGGAGTTGTGGTTAAATGTTCTGTTGACTACTTATTAGCTTTAGTAGGGACTTTGTCAAGAATATGAAGTTTGCTGCATAAGGTATGGAATATTTTGTGTATTCTTCCTTGATCAAAGACTGCAAGAGGAAATAGGAGAAAGGTTGGTTTTTTGGGGTTTTTTCCATATTTTCACTGCTACCTTTAGAAAATACACATTATATTTATCTCTTGAATAAGTAACTTTGTCCTCCGTGGCCACAAACAGGCTACGAGATGAGGCTGAGAGCTGATATAAAGCAAGTTAACGCAGCTTTTAATGCAGTTTTGCAATGCCTGAGACTGAAGAGCTGCAGGGCATTTAGCTTCAATTCCATTCAAGCTGGTAAGTGCTATCTAACATTTTGAACTAGAAAAAGTATGTGGTAGCAGTACCAAGCTGGGATAATCTACTCCACATTTTGGAAAAGAAAATGAAATACAGAATTTCCCAAGAGGAGCCTACAGAAACAATAGACTGGGTACCTTGTAAGATCTTGATACATTTTAATTAACATCAAGACTGACACAAGAATTCATCATCTGAGCAATACCAATGAAGAATACATAGTTTGATTTGAGTTAAAAAAAACCCCAAACAACAACCCAACAAAAAATGCTTGGAGTATTTTCATACTTGTTTCTAAAGTAAGGTAAGTTTGTCAATTTAAATTAAGTTTACTAGTTAAGTATCTAAAGGAAACATATTTTCAGTATTTTCCCAATATTATTAGCTTAATATTAAACTGTTTTTCATATTCAGAAGTCATCACTGCAGCTATGAAATTACCTTATTAATCCAAATTTAAACCAAACATATATTGTAAAATTAACCCCATATATCTTCTTATAGCTTCAATTCTGAAGCTACTCTCTGACTATCAATATTCTTAGTAATACTTATTTCTCCAGTCTTTTAATCAGAGGATTTTGAGGATTTCTAAAGTTTATTAAAAAAAAAACCCAATAAGCAATATACAAGGTAAACCGTATCCTTTAAGTGGCAAAAAATTATATTATTTTCAACTTCCAGCATTTGAGAACAGTTAACTCTTACAAAATTCCCTAAGGTCCAAAAGAAAACTTAGAGTATTCCTTTCCATTGTGAAAGTGGCTTTATTTTTCCAGCCTTTTGTTATTCTTTGAAACTAACTGAGCTGCAGCTGTTGCTATACATATATTAATGTTTTTATAATAGTACTTGTGTAGTTTTTACTGTCTTCTTGTGGTAGTTAACTAATAGAGGATATTGCTAAGGCAGCACTACAGTTACTAAAATTGTTTATCCAAGTAACACTGGGATTTTGGTAATATGAATAGTATTTTGGGTTTCCTTTCCTTTTGAAACAATTGCAAAAAAAAGTTTATTTGCTTGCTTTTTTGCCTGTTCTTGGGGCATCCTTAAGAGAAATGCCAAAATGAATTTTTTAATGTTGCATCTTAATTTTCATTTCAGCTCCTTGAAAAGAAAAACATGTTGTTGGAATTCAGTGATGAAATCCATTATACTAGGTTACCATTAAATGAAAACCTTCCACTGATAAAGATACAAAAATAAGTAATAACATAAATTTACCTTCTATTATCAATGTCAAACAGTATAATAAAATTCAATTCATCCAACAAAACGCACCAACATTAGAAGATACCGATAAATAAGGGACACCATTACAGATGCAAAAAGTTAGGAAATGTGAAGCATCTGTGAAAGCTTGTAGGGCATGCAGTGATGTAGGGCAGAGGGACAGACAAAAACAGCTTCTGGCATCAGCTTCAGAATGTGAGATGGTTAATTTCAGAGCCTAGATCAGTCTTTCACCCCTCCACCACACACACTTTTATCTTCAAAGCCAATTGTAAAGAGAGAATAAGTCAATCATTATAGAAATGAGCAAAATAAAAAAATATATTTCATTGAAGAGTGACACAAAAAGCACAAAAGAAGAAAGTGAAAGCAGAAATCCCAGGGGTATGAGAATCCAAACGCCTACATTTGTTTCCATTTTGAAGTCTTACAGCGATTGAGCTGCAGAAATCCAAACAGAGCAGAAGCATTTTGGCACCGATTCAAAAGCTGCTGAAGTTAATGAAAACACTGCCACAGATTTTGAATCAGGCCATAAATGTTCATTGTAATGTCTCTATGTGTGGTCTGCTTAACATTAGTGATGAAGGTCCACGTCTTTTCCTACCAGGGATGAAAAGAGCAACATGTGGTACAATAGCCCATCTCTAAGAGATATGATACCATTTAGCAGAATGCATAAGTGACAGGATCAAAGCTCCCACTTTAAGTTTGCTCTTAATAGTTCCTCTTCCTAGAACCAAGAGACTTCCTTACTGAAAATCAGGCTGTTAATATATTCCTAAAGCAATCTGAGCTGACTAGGAAACTCTTTCAAAATTAATAAATATAACACTTCAGTGATTTGGTTATTAACAATTCTTCTGACTCTACACTAAGAAGAAAGATGGATGAATTTACTGACAAACAAAAAGATATAAAAATGAAGGATTCTGTCAATGTCCTTTAGTATGTTAAAATTGTTTGGAACTGTTGTTAAAAATATTTTTAAAATCTGACTGAAGCTTAGTACTTAATATACAATAAAATATGAATAAGATTAAACCATACTCTGCTTTAACTCAAAGCAAAATTGAAATTCTAAACATTTTCTGAAAAAAAGTAAATAAAACATATTAAAATCAACCAGATCATTAATAAAACTAACTGATTATGTGCCTAGAGGACATGAAAATGCAGATATGAGATGGAGGTTTCAGCAGTATTTGTAGTTTGTTAGGTGTTTCTCACCTCAAAAAAAAAATACTTAAAAAAGCAGCTGAAAAAAGAGAATAAGTGGTATGAATTCAGGTATTACAGACCACACTATCTTAACAAAACCAGTGTTACTATATTCGGTTTACTTTCTATTTCCATATATTATAAAACCTGTTTCTTTTTTTTAGCATAAAATTTTGAAGGAAATGTTTTCCATACTTGCATAATATCCATTGCTCTAAATTATTTAGTTCTGCAGTCTCTCTAGGGCATTTGGCCAAAATAGATTAAATTCCCTTAAATGCATGAAGAAAATGACATTGAAGAATAAGTGCAACAAAATATAAGTATTATTTTGGGTAAAATACAAAGAACCTCCTGACTATTTATGTGACTATTACAGATAAAGTTATTGAAGTTCTTTGAGCCTGTATGTAGCCAGTAAAGGAGATACTAAAGTAACATCTCTGTATTAATAAAATAAAATAGCATACAGCTAAGTAGAGTTTAAGCAATTTTTCTTAGCAAAAATTTTTCTTAGATCATGGGATACATTTCCTATTTGCAATTTCAAATATTCCCCAAAAAACAGTGTCACTTACGAAGTACTAAGATCAAATGTTCAGAGCAGGGATTATAATGGAATTAAATCAACAAACATTTCCATGCCTCCTCAAAACAAGTGAAGGGAATTAGAGAAAGAAAGCAATCTTAAAAAATAAAAAAACCTAACAATTTTTGACAACAAGTCCTCTCTTTGAGAATTTTCTCTAAGAATGGTCACACATTTCATAAGAAACACAATTAAATATTTGGGGGCAGAGTCCGATTGAAAAGAATGATTGTTCTCCTAAGAGAAAAGTTTATACCTCAAAGCACCAAGTAAAGCAAAAACAATATAATGAAGTTATGAAGAAAAGCTCTGGTAATTTCATTTTTAAGGTATGAGATTTATTCTTCTAAAGAACAATCAATAACTATCTTAAATTATTACCAAATATCAGATAATTAATGTAATACTAGCTGTACATACACCTAATTGATGCTGATAGGATTTGTGGAAGACAATGTCTTGCTTACAAAAGCTATTTGCTTTGAAACTGACTCTTCCAGTAATTTGTTAAATGTTCATAAAATCTTAGGTTTTTTGTTTTTTTTTTTTTAAATTTTCAAATTCTGTTATGAAGCCTAACAGTACTTGAAGGCAAATTAATTTTGGAAAATATTTTAAATACTGGGAGACTAATGATCTACCTGACATGGCAATCAGACTCATCTTGGAATACGAATTTAAGATGAAAATCCATGTGAAAGCCAGCAATCTAACAGGCAGTCAAATACTAATGTTGTTGACTCTGAGGAGCAGTAGAGAAACAGAAGGAGAAGATTTCTGAGCTCATACTTCTATGGCAAAGTTCAGAAAGGAGAGAGGATTCTGACAGTATGGTGTGACAACTGAATGTTAAAAGGATGACTAGGTTACTCCTGATACATATAGGAAGTCTTCAATGAAGTGGAATAGGAATAAGAATTGCTTAATAACAGGAAACCTGAATCTCCTGTATGTACACACTCAATTTTGCCACACAGCGTTTTTGGAATGGCTTCCCCAGGACCGGTGCTTGAGTTCAACTCACTTACTAGCCAGTGGTACAGCCACCAAGAGAAAGTGGTTGGTTATGTGCTGGAAGCAGAGCAGCTGTGCAGGGCTTTTATGCCCTACAGATGATGATGCAGGGACTGGAGTTATGAGGGACTATAATACCATAACTGAACTAACTGCTGAAAGTTTGAGACAATTTAAACATTCTTCAATGCTGATTATGGTCTAAAGTGTTCCGCAACTGTGTGTTCCTTTTTTTTCATGGCAATGCAAGTCAAGCTAAAGAGGAGCTTCCACACAATGTTCTAGTGCTACTGATCCCAGCAGGGAAATATGTTGATAAAAAGCTTTATAGGAGATCTACAATTCACTGAATCAGTAGATCAGTGTTGTCTTTATTCACTTTAATGCCATCAAGAAGATTTCCTGAAGCTGGTGGCACATTAGACAAATCAGTAAGCCCCCATCAAAATGCAAAATGATTAGCAGATACACACACTGACTCTAGACCTAAGATTATCAAGTTAGATTTTAACTTTCCAACAGTATATTTGTGCCTATATCTGTTGACGTAAACCTGTGAGATGCCATCCTTGAGTATTAAAAAAGCCTAAAACTAAAAAAAGAACTATGGAAAAACAGCAGTAAAAATGAAACACATTCTATGGTCATGTAGTGATATACAGGAAACTGCACTGTTATACAGACAATTACATGTCTTAATGTGCAATCATCTACTGCCACAGCAGAATACCATAGCCCCAGCTATGCCCTATTCTTTATAAGATTCACACAGCATCAAAATACAGATTCCATGGATCATCCCCTGAAGAGGTAATACTCCAAACCACATTTCAGACTGAGAAAGCATTCTGAAGTCTAAAATACTAGCATTAACCAAAATTAGATTAAAAACAATTTAAAGAAATTTGTTTAATAATCTGCAGCTCACTTACTTTAAACATTAGTCCTCTTTATCTTTAAAAAAAGCCCTCAATATGGAGACTCCCTTAAAGAAGCAAACTTATTTATAACATTACTAAATCAGCGAAAGAATTCCCATACCCCTGAAATGTGGAAAAAATATAAATGAAAATTTTAGCTTTTAGACAGTACGAAAGAGAAACTTACAACATAAATAAAGCAAACAAGACACCTAAGAAAAACCAAAACATTATTTTTGAGGGAGACAGTTTGTAGCATATCCCTTTACCTGATGCTGTTACCAGGAGGCTGTCTGAATCACATGGTCTACAGGATGAAGCACTAACAGGGTTTATGGAGGAGCTACAGGCAATGGTGGTGGGAATGACAAAGGAATTTTCTGAACATGCAGGTTGGTTCAGTCCAGGAAAGTGGGAAGGCCAGGCACCCACCTGAGATGAGGCTATGGCTGGTATGGCACAGCCTGCAGGTGCCACAGATAAATCTATAGCAGGTTTTGGTGGCAGCTGAGGTGAGGACTTAGAAATAATTTCCTCATTAATTACCCTGATTCCTTGTTGTGAACTTGAAAGAGGTGAGGTCACGGTTTTGTTGTCAGTTTTTGCACCTGTGTTTGGGGATCGATTACTATCCATTAAAACTTTAAGCTGTGGGTGTGGTGGTGAAGGAGCTTGTGAAAGCCCTGGTTTTTTAGGAGGAATAGGTGGAGGGTTTCCCCTGTCAATTCTTGATACACTTGGAGTCTTTAAAGGCATTCTACCCACTGGGGGGTAAGTGCCAACATCCACTGAATGTGATGTCCCTGCCCGTGATTGAGCGCTACTCTGAGGGCTTGTAAATCTTGAAAGAGCTTGGGTAACAGTATTCCGAGCCGCCTGTTTGGCAACAAGGTTGTCACGACTAGTAGGGGACACATCCCTTGAGGGAGGGCTTTGGGTTGTGTTTCCATTTTGGTCTTGATCATTTGTATTCGCCTGAAATCTAAATCTAGCTGCTTGGACTCGTGGATTTAGGCCTGGATGGCCAGTAGTGTTGGCAGATGGTGAATGCAAACTGTGTACAGACGAAGAGACAGAAGAATTCTGAGCTGTGGCAGTTGGTGTGGTAGGGGTGCAGAGGGAATTACTATTTGAAAAAGAGGAAGTGCTACTTGATAAATCAGGGGATGAGCCTCTACTTGGTCCATTTTCTTCAATTCTGTTTTGATTCTGTGCAAGAACAGGAGTTGTGGGAGGGACAAGTTCACTAGATGAAGATTGCCTATCAATGACAGGCTTCACAAATGCTGCATTGGCACACACATTCATTTTAGAATTGCCAGACACTAGTGGGCTCACTGTAGAAGGCTTATTAGAGGCAGTCAAAGGCAACTTCTTAGCATTTTCTACGCCACTGTCCATCATTACAGTCTCTGTTTGACAAGCAACAGTTCTTGAACTTGGCTCCTCTGTTTCAACCGAAACAGAAACAAGACTCCTACCGCTATTCTTCTGAGAAAGATTAGCATTACTTTCATTCTCCTTTTTTAATTGTTCAATCATTTTGATCATTTTATCTCTTTCTTCTCTGAGGTCACTGGTGTGTGTTTCCTCTTTGTGAAGCTTGGCACGCAACTGCTCTCTCTCTGTGTCAAACTCAGACAGCTGCTTTTCCATTTGAGCTTCCATTTGTGTACTCCTTTGTTTCTCAGCTGCAAGAGACTCCTCCAATTCAGTAGCCTTTTTCTTTTCCTCTTCAAATTTTGACATCATTTCTTCCAGTTTCTGGGCTTCTTCTACTATTCTGCCAGACAACTGCTTACACTCTTTCACTAGCATCAATACTACATGCTTATTCTTTCCACGTTCCTCTTCAAGGCGAGCAGATAGCTTTTTGTGCTCCAGCTCAAGACTCTGTAACTGAGATTTTTCCATTTCCAACTGTAAGAAAACAGAAAGTAATTCTCATTAACAATCCTCATTTCATAATAATCTAGTATTAACCTGACACTGATATTTTAATCTTTGAGAGTATGACTAAAATGAAACCAGGAAGGTGATTTGTAGTATCTAACACAAGTGCATATAATCTCATACAATCAAAAGAAAGAGAGAGACATTTCAGTAAAGTAATTTAGAAAGGACGTTAACTCTTTAAATTTCCTCCATTGACAACAGAGAGACTCCCCAAAGAGGTTAAATACTTGTGATTCTGAAACAATGGAGCTACCTGCTCTCAAAAATTTGACATAAGACGTAACATAAAGTCATCTCAGTAAAGGAACCAAACACAAGTAAGAGGTGAGCTTTGCAAAAAATCTTTAAGGACAGAAATGAAGGGGTTAGGTTTTACCTCTTCCTCCAACTGAAGGAGATTAAGTCCATCATGAACATAATAGGTATCCTGTATCTTGTTTTAACATTTATAAATAAGACAACTTTTTGGCACAGGCACAAATATTTTCCTATATTTACTAATAGTGAAAAGTCTCATTGACATCAGTGATCATCAGCTAGGATCAAAGAACTATTACTAAAATTTAGATAATGGATAAGAATAATTTTTCCCCTTAATAATACAGCCATTGCCTCTAACTCATTTTACCTGTTACTGTTAACACTTTTATTCACAGATCCTCTTCTAGAAAAGCAATACAAAAATATGGTAATACACCATTTTATAGGAGGAAGAAATCATTGTGGGAACTGATACTTACAGTTTAAACATCATCTTGGTTTCAAATACTTCAAAACTTGTTTAGCAGCATAGGGGCTGCACTGGGGTTTTCGAGCTTTATCTCAGACTGACACTCACTACAATGCCTTTCACAAAACCACACCCACCCCTTCTTAAAAACAGTATCATAGACTCATAGAATGGTTCAGGTTGTAAGGGTAAAAATAAGGTATGGCATTATCAGTCATTGCTAAGCAAACTGTATCACCAGCAACATCTCTTCAGTTCTGTTAATGGAAGTACAGCTGCAAATTAAATTAACAAAATATTATAATGACACTGTACTTAGGAATGGTCCCAATCAAAGTTTACAAGTGAAGAAAAATCCTTATTTTTTTCTCAATGATTTCACTGTGTTTTCAAAGAATACAACAGCATTTGCATGGCTCACTAGAATTTCAAAACAAGTGGAGCATCCAACCATTTCTTTTCTTTGTTAAAACAGGTACAAAAATAATGAGAAATGTATACAATTTCTAAAGCTTGGAGATGTATAAAGATTATAGTGAAAATATTTTTTGTCAAAACTTTCTATACTTTATTATTCTGCTATTCTGTTTTCAGGTGAGGTTCTCATTCTATAGATTAAGTGTTGTGAAATTATATTATTTCCAAATAATTACAAACAGACTTTAACATTTAACTGGCGTGAAATCAGCTTACCATACTATTATAATACCTTATTTGTAAGCACTGCATCTAAATGAAGGCTCCCTAATATAAATGTAAATTCTCTATTTGATTTGAATGTACAAAAGCAGCATTATTTTCTCATTTTACATTGTCTTCTATGTCTCTCTCTTACCCTCTTGTTCTTCTTTTGGCTGCATCATCTTGAATAGGAAAAACCTCTGAATATTTACATGGTATTTTTTCCTTTAGATGACAGATTTGGAAATAGCTGCAATTATTTATGAGTTTATGAACTAACTAGAACCTGATTTTTGCAAAATGTACTATATGCTTACATTGTATCATATCTGTAATATAAACACCTGGAAATGAGTCCTTCTTGGATTTGAAAAGGGGTAAAAAAGTATACTAAGAAAAAATATAGCGTCCCACAAACAATTAACCAGCAAAGGCCCTTCAAAAGTGAGAGACAGCATGCCTTGTAAGAAAATGTTGAGGAAACTTGGCTTGCATAGTTTAGTGAAAAATAGACAGAGATGTAATCTAACAGCAATATCCTTTTGAAAGGCCCTTACAGTGATGACAAGAGTCAAATTCATCTTGGTAATGGCAGGTGGGGCACCATAATGAAAGGTTGCAGAAAAGAAAACTTCCCCTTTGAGAGGCTCAGTCTCCGAAAAAAGTTCTTCACAAGGACACCAGTGCAGAAAAGAAGCAGTATTGCCATTCCTGGGAGTTTTCATGACTAAGCAAGACAAATTCACAGAT
This sequence comes from Illadopsis cleaveri, assembly GCA_013399915.1. NCBI lineage: Eukaryota > Metazoa > Chordata > Aves > Passeriformes > Timaliidae > Illadopsis > Illadopsis cleaveri. The sequence goes on along the minus strand of VXBB01003356.1, from coordinate 797,792 downwards.
GACCAGATGTACTGATGATGATAATCTGCTTTAAGCACAAGGTTAGAATGAATTACACTGATAGGCCCTATCCAACCCACACTTGCCTCTCTTTGAGCATGCATCCCAATACTAACTCCTCTGCAAACTCTCAACAAATCAAGAACTGTCATTCTGATGATCTGTTTTGTGTTCTCAGGAAAACTCAAAATTAACTCTCCCAGCAGCTCCAAGAAAAGCACTCAAAGAGATGGAAGAGGATGGAGACTTAACACAAAGCAGATGACATCTGAGAATGAGATGTTTGTATATGGTAAGCCTATGACTTACAGTCCTTTGTGCACCTCCTTGATTTTTCTACATGCTGGTGTATTTGTATGCCTTGCTTTTTGTGATCAAATAAAAATTTTATACATAGAATACTTTTGAGGTGATTATATTCACAGATACTATGTCCCCTCCCAAAATAAGAGTTCATTCTGATTAAAGTTCAGTAATATCCAGAGAAAATAAACACAGCTGTACACACATTTCATTATTTAGAGTGGGACAGTGAAGCAATTCCAAACACGAAGATAGAGGCATCACACATTTACAGAAAGAGGAACCACTCTTGGGAGGGACGGGGTGCAGCTGGCTTGACAAACTTGACATGTGTCAAGGCTGATTTTTTTCTTACACTGTGTCACCCTACCTTGTTGAAAATTTTTCAAAGTCCCTGAAAACACCTTCATTATCCTCTTCAACAGAAGGATTTGAGAGATGTAGAACAGGCAGAAAAATGTGGAATGGAGGGAAGGTAAAACACTGAATGACTGGTTTGTGAATGAATGTAGATGATTGAGAGATACAACATCTGTTGCCAAAAACCCAAGGAATTTAGGAGTGTCTTGTACAAACAGCATTTTTAATGGAGCTTATAAGAGGAAGATGTAATTCAGTTGAGAGTCATGCACACAGCTGCTCAGTTTGAAACATGTAGTTTGTTTTCACATCCTTAAAATTAAGATTTAAAGAAAAAAAGGCTCATGTATTCCTCAAGGAAGCAAAAGACAAAAGCATCCTTTCCTGTACAAACACACTTACAGAAATAGACTTTGGTAAAAAAAGACAAAAAAGGATTTGAATTTGTCCATTTGTAAATTTGAATTTACATATTAATATACTGACATATTCTTAATACGTGAGTCCATCTTAGGAGCATCTATCTGTACATATAATAAAAGCCAGAGATAAGATGAAGAATTTAGGTACAAGAAGAGACTTGTGGCCATGCACTGAAACAAGAACTAATTCAACTGTCCTGGCAGATGTATCAGGGTTTCTCCCAATATCCTTTTTCAGTCACAAGAAGTAAGCTTGCTTGTGCTTTCCTGTCTATTTACTGAAAAAGCTTATGAGAAAGAAAATTAATACTTAAGAGTTCCCAGAAAGAAGTGCGAGGTTCATACCAGTAGTAGTTCATTCCATATTAAACTGTCTGAAGACTTACCTATCATACATAAAGTCTAGTAATACCCTTTTTTAAAAAAAAATCTGTTTTCCTAAAGTCTTAACAGAGCAATGATGCTTAAACTAAACTAAACAGGGCTAAAGCAACAACAAAATGTTTGCTGGTTTAATTTAAGCATGTATTTCCAGCAACTTCACACACATTTTTTCCCAAAGAGCAGTCACTACCAAAATCAATTTTATGACAATTGTTTTAGCCTGTTTGTTGTTTGGGGGTTTTTAAGTCAATGTAAAACTGCCACCAAAAAGCTGTATCACAGCAGTATCTAGTATGGGCATTCTATCCATCTTATACCCAGTGATGCTGATTAAACACATATAGAGCATTTTTTTTTCTATTTATTCAAAAATACCTTGTCTAGATTAGTCCTTTATGTGACTGTTTCCTCTCTTTCCTCTCAGAAATCCCTCTCCAACATATTCATATTCAGCTGTGTTTTAGAAACATATGGCTTACATACTGGTGAAATACATGCCACCAACCAATCATTCACTTTCAAAATGATATTGTTTCATCTTCAATCTGGCACTTTTTTCTGCAGCATAATTGTTCCAAAATTATTTTCTTTTTACAGTAGATGTTTTGAACATGCAAAAAAGTATTTTTAGAGTTACAAAACATTTTTACTGAATTAAGAAATAGAGCCACCTAATGTAAAATTGAAATAAATTATTTATTCAGGTTAGAACAAAAATAACAATAGGTCTTTAAGGCTCCAATGGTATTGGTTTAAAATTGTATTGTGATGATGCTATCTCAGGTGACACTATATCTACTTATATATCCACTGTATCAACTTATACCAGTTATATTTGATTTTTTCCATAAACAGAGCTAAATTCACAGAACATATGAAGTGTGCATACAAACTACCACCAGAAAACCAAGACCTTACCCTGTATGAAAATTAACTGGCAAAATTTTAACACCCGTTATGTTAATCAAGACAAAGATGCAAACTAAAAAAGTGACATGAAAGTACAAATCAGGAGAGGGAAAAGGAAAACGTCAATAGCAGTATACCTTCTTTTGTCTGTTTTCAGCAGCGGCCAGCTGAGCTGACATTCTTTCTTGCATTTTCCTGCAGTGAGCCATAACAGCTTCTAAAATGGACAGAGGGTTCATGCATATTGGCTTCTTTTCTTTATCACCAGCACCTGCCTCAAAGTCTCTCTGAAGAGCCAGAAATGGGTCGCTCAAATTAAATCTTCCATATCGCTCCTGAATAAAAACTTCTTTGCGCCGGGCCTAACAGAAAAAAAAAAAAAGGCAAACTAAAACCAGAGAAATAAAAATAAATGCATTCTTTGAAGTACATCCACACATAGAAGAAACTCAGACTACAGAGAAAGCAATATATGTCATTTAAGGCTTTAAAATATTTTCTTTAGGTGTTCGTTTACAACCTCTAAAAGAAAAATATGCCTCAAAAAATCAGAAAAACACCCACAGTGCAGAGAAACACCATCAAGAAAGAGAAATTGTCCAAAAATAGAGAAAAACATTTCTCTGCAACCTGGTTCAAATTCTGTTTTGAAGAATAAGGAAAAAAAAAAGGAGGAATAAAACAATTCTGAAACACCAAAGAGAACGAGACCAAATGTTTACTCAATGTGTTAGCACATCCTTTGGAAAGCTGAAGTTAAAATTTTATCATATTAAAATTTCATGAATGATAACATCCATTTGGGGGCATGAGAAAACAAAGAAGAACCTAAGAACTATGTCAGAAAAACTCCTCAAAGACTAACTACTAATTACATACCTTAGTTAATGCCCAACTTTCTTCTACATGTTGTTGACAAAATTGAAATGTTGTAAATGAGAATTTGTCTGGAAAAGAAACAAGTGTGCCTACATATTCTGATGCTTTTCAGAATGCTAGTTTGTTTTTCAATGTGATAGTATAAATAGAAATTGAAAATCTTTATTAAAAACACCAGGTTTTGGAACATAACTTCAGAAAAAGCTGACAGAGTTCATTCAGACCTAAAGTCTAGTTTGGCTTACAAAGTCAAGTAGTGACTGGTTGAAGAGACAAAAATAATAGATAGAACCTAGTTATTCTTTATAAAGTGCCTTGCAAGTAACCTCTGATTAGTCTAATTAGTCTAATATTTTAATCTCTTAATTTATAACTTGTAAAATAAAACAGCAAGTTCCAAAGGTAGTATTACAAGACCGGGGGAAGGGTCTGTATTTTTGATTTGTGGTTCTATAATATGAAGTTACAGGACAGTATGTAGCTTAGGAATTCAAGCCTCATGGAAAGGAAACCATCAAACCAAAAGTGATACCAGGGTTATTCTGTTTATATAAAGACAGTCGGGTCCAGACAAACGCAGGTCCAACCAGTATGGTCACTACTAGATGTTCTGCTTTATTCGAACTAAGATGGCAGTTTATATACATTTCTATATAGTTTACAATTCGGATAGCTCTTTCATTGGCACACAGCAGAGAGAAAAATGCAAACATACATTGTTGAATCTACTTTTAAGGTAGCTAACAACACTCACTAACAATTCTGTGCCATGACCTTCACCAAATCCCATTATCTTTCCCCGACACCTTAACATAATTTCTAACTGCGCCACAACTTCTCTAACTAATTTTAACTGTGGCAAAGGCTTCAGGCCTCGGTCCAGGCCTCAGCAAGGCCTCGACCAGGCCTCAGCTCGGGTAGTTCAAGGCCGAGGTAGATATCATGTCCACCTTCCCTGAGGAATTCTGTAACACAAAAGTCTTACCATAAATGGATTAAATTGTTAATCAGCCAAGCAAGATGATAAATCCAAGCAGGTTAAGAATTTAAACAGAGAGGGATGCACAATCCATATATAAATTATCAACAACTTAAAAGCCACTTAGTTTATATAAAGTGAGACATCAAAGTAAAGGAAAAACAGATATAGCAGGTCTGCTGTAAGTATAAAAAGAAGACCACAGACCAAAGAAAAAGCCAAGCTGATTAACTGATCTTAGAGGCAATCACCTGTGCCTTTATGGAAACAGACTGCCAACCAGTGAAATAATGTGTATTTTCCATTTTTTTCTATGACCCATGACCAGCTGTTCTCTTGGCACATAGTAAATGTATGTAATATGAATGAATATATTCTCTGAAATGTTTTCTAACATGCACAGCAATTAAGAGAGCAGGGCAAAAAGAAAAGTGTGCACTTGGCAAAATAGCAAGATGACCAGGGGTTCAGATTCATTAACCAAAAAAACGACACACATATATATATATATATATATATATGTATGTCCTATACAGTAGGGATAAGCTCCATCTGAATGAAAATCAAAACCAGAATTAAAGTGGCTATAGGAAAAAGGTAAACACTGTGGAAAAACCAATAGGTCTCAAACAGCACATGATTTGGGATGACAGACTGGCTGAAGCTATTACTGCATAACCTCAAGCACAGGGAAAAACAGACTGGCAACTCTCAAACCACAGACAGCAAAGTCATCTAAAGATGCTTCCAACTCAAAGGGAAACAAAATGTAAAATACTAAAACAAATGCTTCCATGACTTTATACAAGGACTATAAATATAAAATACAATCATTGGATGTTTTCATGGGATGAAAATACATGATTTAAAAAGAAGGTACCAGAATAAAAGACAAACCAAAAATTTGGTAGAAGGGAGATGATGAGTATTTTCCCAAAACTTAGGCACAAAGTGATAAAAAGACAAACTAGGCTTGAGGTTCTCTACAGGATTCTTCCAGCCTCTAAATAACACTTCTGTCCCTTTGCAATTCCCTAAAGTATATCAGATGGGAGAAATAGTAATGTTACAATCAGAATTTTTTTCTCTTATATTGTCTTCTATTACTGAATTTCAAGTCATAAGAGTTAGTAGCAATATCACGATATCTGTTTTTCATGGCAGTCATTGTCTGTGGAATATACAGTCTAAAATCATACACCTTTACAAGAGTGTCTGTGTAATTTGGTGGTTGTGTTAAATCAGCATTAGCAGTGTCTCATATATAACTTCAACTGCACAGCAACGTGCAGAGAAAATAACATTTAAACTATTTATTTGTGAATAATTAACTGAATTAATTTTCAAACATAACATTTTGAAAAATAGACAGAATATGCACCCACTATGGGAGGTCATGAAGACTACTGTATTATAAAAGGCGCTATATGAATTTATGAACCATCAGCTTTAGTTTTCTGTACATAATCATTTGCTCAACAATGAAACTTTTATGGAAGGACTGAGATTGGAAGTACTTAGAAGTATGAAAAGATATCCATGGGAAATTATACCTTTTTCAGCCTATGTCAGTGGTACACAAAATCATGACTTAATATTTGAGCTAAACTCTCCAACAGGTAACTGCTAATGAAAAGTGACAGTAGGCACACATAATACACACAAAATATATAAACCAAAGAGAAAAACTCTTTAAGTAGTTAATACATGAAATTCACTATGGCAACAGAGCAGAAGATTAAACTTACAACACTCAATTCAGTCAGTAAGAACATCACATTTATATAGAACTTTTAAATCCTTACACAAGACTGAAACATTAAACAAGAAGACTAAACAAAAGCTATTACTTAAAAAAACCCCTAAATTTCAAAGTTTTCTTATGGCTGATCTGTATTATGTTAGATCAAGGATGGAGTACCAAAAAAAACCACCAGATCTGAAAAATATCTTCAATGTTTTCATTTTGATCATTTCAAAAATGATCAAAAGGTACAACACAGCTTCTCTTCAAGGAACAGCTAAGTAGAAGTAGGACTTTTCAGTGTGAAACAGAGACAGTCAGGGAGAAAGGTGCTTGAGCTCTGCAGGCTGATAGGACAAGTAGCGCTTGTCCCACAGTCTAATGAGAGAAATTTGAGTTGGACACAAATTCTTTTCACTTGACAACAGAGAAGCATCAGAACAAGTTGCACAGCAAAACCAGGCAACTTCTATCATTGGAAGACTTCCCAAGATAGACTGGATAAAGCCAGCTGCAACTCAATCCATTGCTTTAGTCCCGCTTTAAGAAGATTGGACTGAGCAATCTCTCAAGGTGCCTTTACACCTATGTTACTGCATAATTAATGATTTCTTCTAGGATTGTCTTTTTTTTTTTTTTTAGTGTACAGATGCTGGTGATCTTGTTAAGTAACAAATGACAAAAATGAGTTCTCAGAGGAAGAGAAAAAAAATTCAAATATTGGTAGAACAAGTCTTATGCCTTGCTTTGGATCATGACAATACTTTTTATGACCTGGGAAATAGAACTTTTAGTCTGGGATATTTTCAAAAATAAAAAATGAGTACTAAACAATCCCTAGGGATTATGCAGCTATACAATACAAGGGAAAGGCTGATTCTCAAGTTTTCTCTCCTAAGTCTGTAGCCAACAAGAATCTGAAGGATTGGGCTGTTAACATAAACTGCTTCTTTTATGACCCTCTCAGGGAGCCTGTCTCCTACCACATACAGCAAGACACGTCATTCATCCTACACCAACTTTTTTCAAGTTGCCTCAAGTTATCTGCAAGCTACTTCATGGAAATTTTCACTTCCTAACCTGATCTTTTCGCAGTCCCTGACCCCATTTATTGACTGGCAGATGAAGATGGGCAGTGGGGTGTGCAGGGAGAGGAACAAAAGGAATGAGGATATCTGGAAAATGGCCTGTGAGTAAAGTTGCAAATCCAGTATAGGAACTGTAACTATTTGTTTCTTGCACTCCACTTCAGAAGAAAACAAAAACTGATTGTTAGTAACCAAACCAAGAATTATGAAGTCTAATTAGACTTTTCCCCGTTATTGAAACAAGAATGTAAGGGGGTAAGGAGGTCTTCAAATAATATACCACTTACTGTGGACTTACAGCTAAAAGCATAAAGCTAGGAAAAAGAAATATTATCAATTAATGTATACAAGAAATAAGCCAAATAATGAAAACCAAAAAATTAAAAAATTAATCACATAAGCTGTATTATTAGTTTTATATCNTAGCTATTCAATTAAGCAAAAGAGAATTATCAATGTGTATATACTCTCAATAAAAGCAGTACTTTCAGATATACCTGCAAAACACCAGACTGGAGGATATCATGCTCTACAATGATAAGTTAAGAATGACTCTTTAAAGAATGCTAGCAATTTTTTATACACAGTTGAGTTTGGGGGCTTTGTTAGTTTTTTTTAATTGCCTTTTTTAATGCAGATGTAAATTAATGTTTTCAAAGTATCATAAGATGCTACTTCCATATAAAGCTGTACAGGAAAAACAAAAAATGAAAATGCAAACATCAATGACTGAGGAAACAGTATCTTGCAGTATGATTTCTGTCAATGAACATGTGATGCTCGATTTCTCCTTACAATTTTAACTGCAGTCTAAATTCCTTTCTTCAGCACAGTGACAGTGCATACCCATGCAAAATCTACACGGGAGTTAAATTTTAATGAACTCCAAACTGTACGACAAGTACTTTACCAATACATTCGAAGCGTCTGTTTCCATGTTAAATGTCAGGTATGATAAGACGAGAATTTGTTTGTCCATTTTAATGATGGAAAAATGGAAATTGCCTGGAGAAGACTGATGATGGTAACAGGCCACTAGCTCAAAAAGAGTGAAAACAGTAGAATAGAGAAATTGGAGGATACAACCAGCAAGTTAAAAAAAAACAGCATACAGGTTGATTATGCTCTGGCAGACCTACATAATTGTTCTGTACTATAAAGGCATGTTCTTTACAGATGACTGAGCAGGACCATGAAAGAAGTCAAGTCATTTGGTTGAGGTACTACTAAAAAAAGAAAACATACTCAGTATTTTTTAATGTGAGACAGACATAATCATAAAAAACATTCAAACCTATCTTGAAGAACTGTCTCATAACAGTCATAATGCATGCAAATATAGAAATGAAATTTGTTACAGTACAGTAAACTGCATGAGATGTAAAGTTTTCCCAAAAAGTTGTCCCAAACATGAAACTAATATCCAAAAGCTGCATTATTCTCTCATTCACAACAACTCACAAAACTTTCTAAAAAATTTGTAATTTGCAAAGTATCCCTGTCTCTCAGAATCACATAGCTTTAAATCCAAGCTTTTAAAAAGCATTTTTCAAGGTAAAAAGACAGCTCAGAATAAAAGACTGTACATTGTTTTACAAGTCTATTCACAGAATCCTTAGGAGATTTTCTGTTTCATGGAAGTATCCAAATATAGTGCTTTGCAAAAAGCTGTATAATCTTTCCTCAGCACTAAAAAAAAGCATACTTGATAAAAGCACAAAATGCCAAACAATTAATTCAAATCTCTGTGTATAGGAGGACAAACATTTAAGTAACATTTAAACAATCCTGACAAGTACTGAAGCAGAATTATACAATCAAGGTAATGATCAAGCCTGAATTTTCTTAGGGGTCTAACTCCATAAAAGGAGAATATCATCCAATGGTACCAGATTATTATTACCATAATATTGATAAGTAGCACGACTTCCTTCTTTTTTCTCCGTTACTTGACAAAAACCTCCATGAAAGGAAGAGGTATAGACAGGACAGACAGACATATGATTCCAATTTTTCATTATCAATTTTCTCCCCTAGAGTAATAAAAGCTCACTATTTTGAGGTTGCAGATTTTAAAAGGAAAATGCCGTCAGTACAAGGCTAAGATCAATTACTAACAGATCAGTCCCAACAAGAAAAAAACCAGTGCAGTGAATATAAAATACTCTTCACTTTGCACAGTGTAAAAGGTGAAACTCAGGCCTTGCACTAAGTTTCTAAATGATGAAGATGAAAAAGTTCAAATCATAAAACAACATATGTTTTTGATTGAGAAGAGCCATCTAGATGTTCCACATACAGATTACATTAGACCTATTTTATGACAGCTTTGTTGTCTGGTGCTTAAACACTTGAAAATTATAGGCCAATATTTTGTCAGGAAATATCACTGTTTGATGCTCTGATTATCTAACCGCCCAGACATTTATTTCTGAAAATAATACAGATTTTCATACTGATAATGAGTGTCAGCTGATAGAAGAGACTTGAGCTCTCAGGTTACCTTAAATAAGCATTTGTCATCTAGACTTTTTTTGCATGTTCAAATTTATGCTTGAAATTCATGCAAATAAATTCATAATTCTTTGCATGGAAATCTGTCAGCCATTCTTCTGAAGTGCTGAAGGAAATCTGACTTCATCTCTAACCAAAATAGAGCACTTTAACCTTCATGCTTAGCAGTTTAAAAAAAGCTTTTTCAGCTCAGTAACAAAACATACCAAAGACCCAACAGTAAAACTTCTACTAAATCAATCCGTGTTTCTGTTTGAGTACGTAGATGTTCGTATTTTCAAGCTATCAAAATCTCAATTAAAACACCACCCCACATAATTGCATAGCAAATTATTACCAAGCTTTATGTATTTTAATGAAAAAGTATATAAATTATGTATTTACAATGCCACCATCAGGGAGAGTCATCAAGGGTTCACAATGGCTGTTCAACTAGTTCCATATCTTTCTGTGTAAAGTCAACCGCCCTGTAGATGAAGGGAAGGCAGTGGATGTAGCTTTTCTGGATTTTAGTAAGGCGTTTTATGCCATCCCTCACAGCATCCTTCCAGACGAGTTTTCCAGAACTCTGTGGAATGAGCAGGTCCAGAGTGCACTGGGTGAAGAACTGGCTGAAGGCTTGTAGAATGGAGCTACATCTGGCTGGTGACCGTCATAAGCAGTATTGCTCAGGGCTCAGTCCTGGGGACAGTTCTCTCCACATATTCACCAATGATCTGGATGCAGGAGTCAAATCCACCATTAGCAAGGTTCCTGATGATATCAAACTGAGAAATGCTGTTGACTCTCTCAAGGACACAAGGCCCTGCAGAGAAATCTAGATAGTTTGGAATATTGGGCAGTGTTTAATTGCAATTTAACACATCCAATTGTCAGATTCTGCACCTGGAATGGAGCACTGCCAGGCACAAGTCTAAACTGGGAGAGGAGTGTCTGGAGAGCAGCCCTGCAGAGAGGGATCTGAGGGGCTGGCTGGCAGCAGGATCAACATGAGCCAGCTGTGTGTGCCCAGGCAGCCAAGAGGGCAAACCCCATCCTGGGGTGATCAAATACAGCATCACCACCAGCTGGGCAAAGGAGGTGATTATCCCACTCTATTTAGCTTTGGAGCCTCACTGGGAGAGCTGTGAGCAGTTCTGGGCTCCACTGCTTAAGGAGGATCTGATGGTGAGTGGATGCATCCAGAGGAGGGCAACAAAGCTGGTGAATGGGCTTGAGCAATGTCCTGTGAGGGGGGACAAGGATTCTGGGCTTATCAGATTTGGAGAAACGGAAACTGAGGAGTGACCTCATTGCTCTGTACTGCTTCCCAAGGAGGGGAGGGGCAGGGGAGGGGAAGGGCTACTCTCTCTCCCCCTGAGATCCAGTGAGAGGATACACAGGAATGGGCCAAAGCTGCACCAGAGGAGGATCAGACTGGACATTAGGAAGCATTTCCTTACTAAGATGGTGGTCAAACACTGGAACAGGCTTGCTAGAGAGGTGATTGATGCCCCAAGCCTGTGAATGCTTGAGAGGCACTTGGAAAATGCCCTTGAAAATACACTTCATTTTCTGGTCAGCACTGAAGTGGGTCAGGCAGCTGGACTAGATGATCTTTGAAAGATATCCCTTTCAACTGGAACAGTCTCTTCTATTATAGATTTATTTGAGGTAGACTAGGAGAAGTCAGCTTTTTCAGATTATTTTCAATATTCACTGGAAGGTAAATTGTGAGAGCAATATGCATTACCTCCAAGAAGAATTTAATTCTTGATACTACCCACAGTGAGGAAGATGAATGAACAAATACATTTTACTAAATTGTTTTGATTCATAGAAAGGAACATTTTAAAGTAAACAACACTGGATTTTACATTTTGGATTTTATGCTGTTTGTTAAAAGTTTAAAGCAATTTTCCAGCTAGAACTCCTTTTACAGATACCATTAGAGAGAGCAATTTTAAAATTTTCATGTAATAGCCTGTATCTCCATAATATGTAGCTAAAATTTTGCTTTGCTATTTCAGTGCTAATTCACTATAATCACTGTTGCTCTACGTTCTCAGATTTTTCATTTTTTAATAAAAATGGAACTCTGACTTCAGTAAGAGGCCTAGTACTAATTATTTTTACTACACTGCCAGAGCTTTTAAGACAGATGCCTCTTTCTGTGAGAACAGCAGGTGGAAGGACCTGTCCATCAGTCAGAACAGCATCAAAACAGAGTGGGTGGGAGAGATGCTTGGGAACATACACACCCAAGCGCAACAAAAGTAATTGAAGCTGTGTATTTTCAAAGGTGTTGAAAAGGACCCCAATCAAATCTCTTGTCTTATTCACAATTATTTTTTACAGATTATTACCATATTTTTTTTGGAGGAACCAAGAACAAACCTCATACATTTCTTCTTCAGCAACACTAACACGAAGAGACACACAGGCCAAGGAAAGAAGTTATGTATTCAGTTGCACCTGAATCAGTGCAATCACCTGTACCTATCAGTGAAATTACCTGTACCATTTATTTGCATTGGGGAAATATGTTCCCTGAACTAAAAAATGGAAAATTTCAGGTAACATAACAGATGACCCAGTTACATTTCTCATTGTCAGCAACGTGGGTAATGATGACAAACAGAGAAAACATTTCAAATAAGTCACATCTGTGTAATTCACAAAGATCACAGAAGTGGAGAAACAGTTACATTATCATGATGTTGTAATATTTTATTATTATTACAAATAATGTGTACATTTATCTCTACCCACTAGTTTCTGTTGGATTATGCAGAAGATCAAACAAGGGTAAAAGAAATCAAGTGGGAAAGGCAAAGTAATTATCCAAATGAAAAATTAGCAGAACACTTTCAGGTAAATTGGTAGTATCATGCTTGCCAACAATAAAGATATTCAGATCTTATGTGAAAAACAAAAGGAGACTATGATCAGTTTAACAGTCACTGCTGGATTGAAGAGTGAAAAGGTTGTTTGCAATGCAAGGCTATAGAGTTTTCATTCTAGAAAACAAGCCTCATAGTTTCATACTTGTGTTCTCCAGTTTTAGGAGAGCCTGGAATAAAGGTATTCACCTGAGTAGTGAAGCTTAAGCTTGGTGAAGCAACACAGATACAGGACTGATTTTAATATGGTTTAGGAAAAGCTTTGCATTGCTCAGTGCTTAATGTCCCCTTTCGGCAAACAACAATAACTATCACAAGAAATTATGTAACATGACTGAAAACCTATTTTGTCAACAAATTCTAGAAGTAGCCTTTATATATGTCAAAATAGCTGATCACTCCGATCATCAAAGTTAACTAGTCCAGGGACTGCTGCTGCCACAAGCCCAACATCTTTTGGAAAAAGTGAGACTTGGTTCCATTCATAACGAAGTGAACACTCACACAATTACTACTACTACTACAAAAAAGAATGATTATAAGAAAAGTAAATACAACATAATATAAACTAACAGAATATATAAACCATGATCAAATAGGGGCAGATCAAAATCTGAACACTAAGGCTGCGCTAAACAACATCTTTCCAATTAGGTTCAAAGAGCATGCTTCATTACTCTAAAACTTGAAATGAACAGACATAGAAACTGGTCCAAACTAAATACTATAAAAAAAAATTTCATCTACTAACTTGACTGAGACTTATCCCTATTTCATAATTTCCTTGAAATCAATTTTAAATAGCTTGCAATAGTGAAATACTAGTTTTTGACTGACCTATCCAGAAAAGTACACTAAACTCTTATTAGGAAAGTAAAAGTTCTAAGCATAACCAGAGAAAATGCACAAACAACCATCATCAAATTCAATAAATCAAAAGTAGTGATCAGATGAGCAAAGACATAATATGCAGAGATGAGCAAGGACAATCTGCAGATTATTAGCTCCCAAAAATTTAGTACAAATTAATTTTTATGCAAAGAAATTGCAATATGCAAAAATGACAATGCAAATAAGGCATTATCTGACTTCTATTTCACGGTTCACTTCTGCCACCAAGACCAACAACTGCCATCATACTCTCTACAACAATAACCTTCTGTTACACACAGTTTAACATCTTCTGCTCCTTCTTCTACAGAGTTATAATTTTTCCAAGACACCTGGCTACAAAACAGGCTGCCTTACTGGCTGCCAGAAACCTCCAAAGCCACCTTCTGTGTGCTCTCACTCCATTCTGGATTCACAGGACACATGTATAGGAGAAATTCGAATTCACATTTTAGATTCCCAACTTTGAACAATTACTTCAGGTAAGGGTCTGTAACTTATATTGTGTAGCTCCCTTTGACAGATGATGCTTAATATAAGTGTGATTTTTCTCCCTATCAGCCAATTCCAGAACAACTGAACTACAAGGATTTGTTCCCTTTTTCCTGATAACTCTCAGATTTCTTCCTTTCTAACCCCAAAATTCATTCTAGAAGTCCTAGGTCTTACAGTACAATTCTTGCTGACTTTGTGCAGTAGTTTAGGATGAAAAATTTTACTCATACACAGTTGATAGTTATTTTGTTGGTAATGACTCCATTTTAATGTGTAACTTTCAGAGTACAGGCAAAACCAAGTATCCTCCCACGACAAGATGCAAAATACAACAAATAACACTAAAAGGATATGGAAACTCGAACTAATAAGTGCAATTTTTTAAACCCAAAATCTCAGCCTACAGTAGGCAAAAGTCTGTCTTGGCCAACTGAAGGAAGCCCTTTAGCTAGACAGGACTCACCAGTAAGTAGACAGGTGAAAGTAGACAAGTATAGCTTCCAAGGATCTACTGCTCTCCTTGCAATGATTAAAATAAAACAATACTGTTCGGTGTTTAATCATTGTGGGTCAAAATTGAAAGACAAGTTTACTAATAAAAGCTCAGGACTGTGCACAGTGGAAGGCTTCTATACTACGTGTAGCAACACTTTTGCAAGAAAGCAAACTAGCTTAAGCAAAAAATGCAATCCACCCTTTAGGAAGAAAAAGACTCCATGTGTCTATGGTCCTGCTTTTTGGAAGGTCTTACTTAGCACTAGCTGCCATCTGTTCAGCTGACACAGTCCATGAGTAGTCTGTGAGGCAAATCAAAGCAAAGTTAGGTGGAGGCAATGGGGATAGTTTCTTCAAAAGCACATTCTTAATCAGAACACTAAGGCAGGTTCACTCAAGCAGTTCATTCACACACACTTAAAACAGATATGTAAAAAATGACCTTTATCATTATCATTATTTATCGAATATCTTATAAGCTATCAATAATTTCTGAAACAATCTCATCATTGTAAAACAAGTGAGCCTCCTGTGATCCTCCCTTTGGGAAGTCATGTGTTAAAATACTGAATTTCTCATGCAATTGAATACTGATATCCCAGTAAATACTAAAATGATTAACTGGAGAGCAGGAACCTGAAAACTGGCATTCAACATACTATGCATTAGCTATGTCAAAGAAACATTGTGCAAATCTACACAGTAATCACTATACTCTCTTGAAAGCTGTTTATCCTTATTTTTAAATCTTGCACTTTTAGACTGCAAGATTTTTAAATAAAGCTAATAGAATGGGTTACTAAAATTGAATGTGAGTATGAGGTATTGTTACAGGATGCATTAATTTCTGTCTTTTGACCTACCTATTTCATTATATCAATATCTGTACTTTCATTACATAATTCTTCAAGAACTCCTATACTTTTGCTAGGGCAAGTCAAAAATGATCTTATATGCATTTTTACTTGGACATAACAAAGAAACTATGATTTATTTGTAGCTCCATTGATTAAGCTACATGCCTGTCAAAATGCATGCAGAGAGAAAATAAAATTTTACTTTATTTTATAAAAAATAAAGAGAAAATTCAGGCAGAACTAACTTCTACAGTACAGATTTTTTTCTTATCTTTTTATAAATTTAGATAGTCTAATTCAAATTCTTTGAGCAGTTAAAATAGCAAAGTCTGACTTTCCCTAACTCTGTACTCTACTGTTCTTATACAGTGCTCAATAAAGGACAGCACAAACCTCTGCCTTCCCTTCAACTAAGGCCCTAACAACAGTATGAATTTTCTTACTCAGCTGCCTGGTTTTACGGCACTACCTATTTTTGAAATGCTTAGCACTTTGTCAAATTTTGCAGAAACTGGGTGAAAGATGAAACAGATGTTGGTACAAATACATACATAGAAAATAAGCTTTCATGTCTTAGGAAGTTACAGTAAAATTAAATAGAACAGGGTTTTCCAACACTGAAGAAACACCTACAACCAGGTTCATGTTGCCATTCATATACTGTCTTCCTGGCTCAGACAGCACATATACAGAATCTGTTGATTTGGAGCTGGCTTAAGCCCAGAGAAAGCTCATTGATATTGTAGTCAATTTTAATTGACCAAAAATATATCCACTGTTGGTATTGGCAGTTCTTTTAGACTTTTTTTAAAATTCATTAGTGACTTTTCTCAACAATCAAATAGAGTTGTTCTAAATCCATGCAATGTGGTATATTAAAAAAATTAGTACGGTAAGAATTTGCATTTTTTCATTCACATTAAATAATGTATACCATAGAAGCAAGCATACATTTTCAATTTATCATTTACCACCTAATGCAATCTAAGTAAGCAAATAAATGTATTTTTACAATAAACAGAAATCCCCACTGAATGGGGCTTTAAAATTTTAGATGAAAAATAACCTACAAATGATTTAACTTTATAAGAGAATTACCACAAAAAGCAGTATTTAGTATTTAATTTACAATTCTGTTCTTGATAGCTTTTACAACCACATCAGTTCCTCATATGAGGGTCAATGCACTTTAAAAAAATCCTCTAGAAAATTGACAGCCACAGCAACCACTTTTTGTCTGGAGAAAAAATGACAATAAATGAATGCTGTATTGGAGATCACAGTCGTGGGAGGCCAGACCTGTGCTTTGATTATACGGCCACACTAGCTCCACATTACCTCCTCATAATAAATTATCCCCTTATTACAGGCAGATAGTTTATTTGGATAATTGAGACAGATGCAGGCAGTAGCTATAGTTAAGTCTCCCTAATTTTTAACTATATGGACTCTCAATAGCAATTAATCAGCAAGTTACTTCTCGTTAATGAAATAATTTTCATGATTTAAATGTTAATCTGAATCTAGTTTTAATTGCAGCCCAACCATGATCATGAAGCTACAAAATACAGAAATTACAGATTCAAAAGAGAAACCATGTTAGTCACTTGGTGTAGTCGTTATACAAAATCAGAATGCCAATGAGAAAGATTTACACATGGATCCTTTGAGATGAATCCTGATGCTCTTCTCCACAGTAAACTAACTTATGACTTGAAGAATAAACCTGGAAATTTGACTCTAAGCATCACAAAGGTTTACTTTTTCAATTCTGTTGGTTTTCACAGGACTGTACTTGTCCAGCAACTTAAATTGCTCTGATTGATAATTACTGTAACTACTTCAAGCAGGAATCAGTTGTGCATATTATAAAGGAACAACAATGTATTGTGGAAATGTGGACGTAAACAGACGACACCTGCATATTTCTCACAAATTTCTTCATGAAGTTTTGGTTTTGTTTTAAAAGTGGTCTTCAAGGTATCTAAAATGTATATAAAATCCAATGGAAACTCTACAGCACATTATGAAAAAAAGGCACAATAAAAAGCGTTAATTGTTATATACTGGGTTTGATTCTTTCTAATTTATCATGTGGCACAAATTCCATTACCTTAATAAAAATCAGCACTTTACTAACTTATCTTCCCTCCCCATCCCAGCCCCCAGAATGACCATTTAAGTTTAGAAAGATTTCTTCACGCAATCTCAAACTGCTGGCATTTCACTTGAAATCGTTTAAGAGGAAAGGAAAAATACACATTCTGTAGTATAGAGTTGGAAGTTATCAGGCTTTGACCTAGCATAGAAATTGGGCTTTGAAACTGCCCTGAACTACTACAGGATTACAGAAACCCCACAACAAGCCAATTCCCCCAATACATGCTCACAAACTTTTCCTAATGTTGAAAGAGACCATCATCTCTTTTTGAAATAGTCTTTTCCCTTATATGAAAACCATTTCCTTCTTGCTTTAAAGATATGCAAACCCTGTGTGCCTGTTTATTGCAGCAAATCAAAGTACCAAATCTGACATAATTCCACTGGAATTCTCTTGTTATACACTTTTATATTTGGCTAACTAGTTTTTTATTTTTGTGTGCTGCTTGGAGAATCCAGCAGCTAGTACTGCTGACTTGTGACTTCCCAACTAAGAAGTCAGAAGACCCAAAAGTATCACACTACAACATATCAGCCTACAGTTCTTCAGCAGGTATGGCTTCCAAGCCTCCCAGTACTAATACAGCTAACCAGGCAAGTTGCCAGGAAGATTTGAGTTACACAAAGAGTTTGTTTAGAGAAAGCAGAAATTGAGATGCAGGAGGAAAAAAACCAAAAAACAACCAAACAACAATATCCCACCCTCCCAACTTTCAACACTTAAATATCTTATGTGAAATAGAGCCACTTTTTATATTTATCTGTGTTAATCATCAAAACCCACTGTATACATACTATCCATTTCAGCAGGTGCATGTGAATTTGATACAGACATTTTTCTCCTGGGACTGCACTACACTGAATATTTAACTTTTACTATCATTAAATGCNAGACTAGTCCAACAATTGCATTCAACAGTTCATGAAGATGGTGATAGAATACTTTGTGTACATCCCATACTACAACCCAGGACATTACCGCATTTTTATTTTTTCCCTTTATTTTTTTTCCATTTTCCTTAATTTCAATACATACATTTTTTATATGTAGTGTGGTAGCTTGTTCCTGAATATTTACTAGAAAAAAAATGACTGAATATTCTATTTACATTCCTTCAAAGTTAGAAGAGTCAAAAAAAGATTCTGGATGTGCTGTGCACACTATTTTAACTTTTACAAAACTTTTAACTGGCAGACAGGGAAAATAAAATTCCTACTCCAGGAAAACGGGCCGTGAAATTGTGAAACAGCTAGATGAAAAGGCAGTACATTTCAACACATGCATATAACTGAAGGCCAAACACAAAATAACCTCAAAGTGCAGTAATACTCCAGACAAATATTGTTCCTAGTATCTTATTGTCATTACAAAATGAAAATTACATTTTATAAGAGAGCTTTATACCTATAAAGCCTTCAGTTATTAATTCACGTACATCAATGGAGCTACTTTAAAGCTTCATTTGCAACAGGTGATCTGAAGCCATCACAAAACAACTTAGAACTGAATAAAAATGCATTTATCACTGTTACTGTGACATGTCAAGTGGAAAATGTGCCCACACTACTTGATAATCATTATACATACTACTAAAAATTAGCACTAGATGCATTTTATTACATTAAGGTTTTGCTTTACAATACTTTCAATACTTAAAGAGCATAATTTCCCTTTATTCAACCATGAAGTTATACATATTTTAAACCATAGGATACTGTTTCCCTCCAAAGCTGCAGTCTGTCTGGCAGCTCTGTTAAATTTTATTTTGTTCCAGATCAATATTAAAATTAATATGGTCATTAAAAAAATAATATTTTAATTGAAGTAGTTTTGTTTGTACATTTCCAATCAACTAAGTCACCTTTCAGACTGCAATCTTCTGAAGCAAGAAATTACATGTGCCTAACAGTAAAAACCTAACCAAATACTTGCAAGTGCTGTTAGGAACATGTATTTCATATTTCATCTTGCATTAAAAAAAGGCAAACAAACAAGCCACAAAAACATTTCCCTAAGTGGGTACGACCACCTGATTTTTGTCCCCACTTCCATCTCAGTGAAAATGAAAGCACTGAATAGAGGGTATGACTGAATATAGCCCATTAGAACAAATCACAAATGGACTGAATTTTCCCTTGAAGTTATTCCTTCTTTCACAAATAACAGACTTTAGAATACAAAAGAATTTTAAGAGGAAGCAATTTCACAGGTTTTTCACTTACGTCTTCGAAATTTTGTTGGTGTTTTAGACCAAAATTATGCAGAATCACCAAAAGGCTATAACTAAACAAGAACATATTTTGTGATTACTGAGATTTGGTCAACCTAAAATTTTAAAAATCATCATTTACTCTTCCACTAACAATATTCTATGTACAGTATAAATGAAATGGCAAAAGGGAATTTCCAAAAGAGCCTAAAAGAAAATCACAACAACGGAGTAACTCACCCGCAAGGCTTCGATCACAAGGTCTCGTGCCTCTAGTTCTCCTTCCATTACACTCAACAGCATTTGCAGCTCTGGCTTGCTCAGGTTATCCACATCAAACTCTCTTGTCTGTAAGAAACAAAACACTGATGAACACACTGACTACAACAGTTACTGTAACTCTGAAACAGATGTGTCAGCATCCAGCTACAGTTGTCAAAAGCTGGTGTCTATTTGTACTATATAAAGTATATTCACCTTACAGCAAATAGTCTGATTATTTTTATTTAAAGTGAAGAAATTAAACCCCTCCCATATTATATTCTTTCAAATTGCTGCAAGGGATCAGTCCTACAAAATCTTGTGAACGATAAAGGTGAAATGGTAAAGTGGATAACTTTGTGACTTTATTTCCTTGTGCAGCTTCACAGAGGCTGAAACAATTCAACACACATGGAATAGCACTACAAGGAGGAAGGCAAGAGAGGGGGAAAGGATCTTAACCACAGCACACCTAAGGCACCTGTACAAACAACAACCAAGTTACCTCCATACACTGGGCTGAATGTGAACTCCTGAAGAACTATTTGTGAAAAGACACGGAATCTTATGTGCATGCTTTATTTGCGGTCTCATTTGTTTGCCTGGAGGGAGCAGTTCAAGATTAAGAGGCACTAACAAAAAGAGTTCATAGCAACAGTATCTTTTCACTCCACAGTTACTAAGAACAGTGTAGGTCTGACTGCCACCCTGAGCAAGACAGGAGAATGAGTTTTTACTGATGAATAAAATCACTGAGCACATACTCAGTGTATACTGGGAATATCAGCATGGCTTCTGTAAAACCACATTCACCTCACAAACTGCTACAGTTCTCTAACAATGTCAACAGGCACATAGTAAGTGGATCCATTGGACACTAATGTATTTGAATTTTCCAGCAGTTTTGGACAAGGTTCTGTATCCAATATTATACAGAATCTCCTATGCAAATGTATAGGAATAAAAGACACTTCATGGATAGAAAACAAACATTGTGGGTAACAACCACTCTCCATGATGGAAACAGGTAAGCAGGGGGCACCACTGGGACCAGCCTTATTCAAGTTCTTCATCAGTAACCTGGAAAAAGCACAGAGAAGTGG
The DNA here is from genome assembly GCA_013399915.1 of Illadopsis cleaveri. Taxonomy (NCBI): domain Eukaryota; kingdom Metazoa; phylum Chordata; class Aves; order Passeriformes; family Timaliidae; genus Illadopsis; species Illadopsis cleaveri. Next base: position 776,856 of record VXBB01003356.1, on the reverse strand, counting down.
CAGAGAGAGCTATTTCATGTGGAAGCTGGCACATAATTCTTCACTTACAGGTGAACAACCTCATTTTACTGCTATATAAACCCCCAGTAAACCCACATCTCAAGTACTGCATCGTCTTCATCTAAAAAGTGTAGAATTGGCTAACTAAAAGAATGCAGAGAAAAGGAGTAAGTACATATAGTACCCATATATGGGGAAACACTACAAGGCTGGAAGTCTTGATTTTGGAGGTGTGGTGATGGAAATGTTTTAATAGTCACAAAATCACAAAAGTAGGTAAGATTAATACAAATCTGTTGTTCACCATCCAGAATGCTAACACAAGTAGGCACTTAATGAATTTACAAGGGGATTACTTCCAGGGAGAGAAAACAACTTTTATTCCATGTGCTAGATTCAGCTGCCCAGATTGATTTTCAATATGCTATTATTCCCTGTAAGGTAAACACTAGACTCCTAGCTATGATGTAGATATGTTTTTGAGAAAGCCCTGCAAAGCAAACACTCAGCTATCTTCAGTATGAAGTAATCTGTTGCCAAATTAGGTGAGCAGTGTATCTGGATATTCTGTCTACTTTCCCCAAGGCATGTACATTCAGCTACTCAGGAGCTTAACTTCAGTAGAGAAAAATCCAATAGAAATTAAGGCAAGTACTATTTCTATTTTGTCAAGGCTAGAGGATGGAAGAACAGCCGTTCTTCCCTCAGGCTAGAAGACCATAGATCTAAAACACCCAAAAGCTGGATCTGTGCTATTATTACTGTGTTACACTTTTACTTTGCAATTAAAACACACAGAGGTGCACAAATGGCTAGAGAGAACTGTGTGCCAGAACTTCAGCTATTTACATGCAATATACGTTGGGTTGAGCTTGTTCATTTGGGTGAGTAACACAGATCAACCTCCCTGCACAAGAAGGGCCATTCCAGAGCAGACAGCACAGGACCATGTCCAGAAGGATCTTGAATATCTCCAGTGAGGGAGACTCCACAGCCTCTCTGGGCAACCTGTTCCAGTGCTCAGTCACCTGCACAGTAATGCAGCTCTCCCTCATATTCATGTGGAACTTCCTGTGCATCAGGTTCTGCCCACTGCCTCTTCTACTACTGCTCAGCACCACTCAGCATAGCCTGGCTCCATCCCCCTGGCACCCTCCCTTCAGACACTGATAGACGTGGACAAGGTCCCCTCTGAGTCGTCTCTTCTGGAGGCTGAAAAACTCCCTCAGTTTGTTCTCATAAGAAATGCTCCAGTCACCCTCTGTCTATTGAGTGTAATTGTTTTGAAGATGGGGCCATCCATTCTAACCAGAATTTTAGCCTGAACAAGTTATCTTCTATTTTTGCTGCCTGGGTCAGCTATTCCTCTAACCCAAAAAATAGCTCTTACTCTCCATGCCAATGAACCAAGTCAAACAACCGGCTTCTCTGAAGGCTTTTTTCCACCACATACTGCAGCAGCCTCTCACAGTGCTCCTCAAAATTCTACATAATGCTCACTGATCTAAGGACACATATAAAATGAAAAGTCAGTAAACTTATACAGCTCCTCATGTAATCTAGCATCAGTAGTAGATTTTACCTTACAGGCTGCAGCACTTTTCACTCTTGGCACTTCTAATTATTAAATTTAATTCATTCAGATACAAGGACCCACTTATCCACCATCCTTCTTCTGTGAACCACTTTACAAAACCTAATACCTCAAGGATAGGAATTGGTTTCTTCCTAGAACTTCATTTATAATAGAGAATAAAATCTCCATTTTTCAGATGGGAAACTAATGCAGGGATATATTTTTTCCCAAAAATAGAGAGTAAGCAGTATAAAACAGAATACTCAGTAACAGTCTTTTAAGTTGTCATTCAAGGGTTTATCCACTACATTATTTTCACATTCTAAAATATGCTTGTCTCTGGAGAAAAAAAAAAAA
>VXBB01003356.1:697299-764404 GCA_013399915.1 Illadopsis cleaveri | reverse complement strand
GGGGAGCGGGACCTCGCCGCGAGCGGCCGGCGCGCAATGGTGGCGGAGGGGAGTGTCGCCGCTACCGCGCTACCCGGGCCCCACGCACGCATCGCTCTCCTCCCTGCCCACCCCCGTGGTTTAGCAGCAGGAGAAGGAAAGGAAAGCTTGTTGATGGGACGAAAAAATACGGAATTGCAGTGGGTTGGCTTACCTGATCCGTGAGACCCTTAAAGCAGCTGAAGTCTTTGAGGGAAGGGCAGTTGTGCCTCTCCCTTCCTGGGGGTGCTGAACTCGAAAAGTCACCTCTCCCTCCCCTTCCCCTGTGGAGAGGTTTGGGGGAACATTCTGCTGCGAGCCATTGCTTGACTGGCTTATTTCAAGGCATATTTTCAGACCCTGTATGAGAGTGGACACAGCCAGGCCCAGTGTTTTGGCACTTCTCAGACCCAGTGCTGGAGCCTGTCCTGACCTGGGGTTGTCCTTCGCTATTCCAGGTGGAAACTGAAGCCAAATCCTGATCAAGATTCCTTCCAGAGGAAGGTTTTGGCAGCTGAGCTGAACCCATTACCACAAAGGAGCACCCCGCACTGCCCCTCTCCCGGGCATGTTCCTCACAGTCTTGCTGTATACTGCTTTGCCCTGGCAATGGAGACTTACACCAAAACTAAATCTGAATGTACTGCCCTGTGGAACCTACTCATCTATGATAAACTGAATTTACAACACTTTTTAATCTGCAGCCACATAGAACTTACACCAACAGCAGGTTCCTTTGAGCTTTGCCAGGCTCCAGCTTTCACAGGGCTGCCTCAAGTCTGCTGAACTAAATCCCTTCTCTCCAGAACCAGAAATGGGCCGATGCCTTGGTCAAAGGCAGCAAATGTTCTTCTAAGCATGCTGTAACTAAGGATGGAACTAAAGCCATACATGAACTTTTTTCTGCCTTACATTACCAGAAGGGGAACTCTGATTAGTAGAATAAACTCCAGTTGCAAGGTAAATGCACACTGAACAGAGCAAAAAGAAGGCAGTGTATAGGATCCATTACAGGGCACATAAAATTCAGTTAAACAGATGTTTTTTGGTTTAGGGTTTGTTTTTTCTTTCTCCTTAAAAATGAGCTCTCCTCCTACTCAAGTTTTAAATTTTTTATAACTATAGTGTGTGCTCACATCCCTTCTAACACTGAAGCTAAGAAACTACATTGATGACACATAGCCTAAAACAACTTGTTTTTCTCATTTCTCAGCACTCTAATACCATTTAACTTGTTTAGGACAAATTGTTGCCTGCCTTCTTTATTGACAGCAAAGTAACATACATTACTCATAATTATTATCTATATAAATTTGGAAGAATATTTGGTGCTTTGCCTTCAAGAAATGCAACAAAAGTAATTTGTTTCCTATGAACTCTGTCATACTTCTCTCTAAAATTGATTAAAATACTGAAGTTTTTAAAATTGCTTTTGGAGATCTTTTCTCTTACTGATTCCTATCTACCATTATCATTGTCAGTATTTCTCTGTTGTGTTAGAATCATCTGCTGTCCCTCACAGTTATGTCTCTCTGAGATGGTTCAAAGCATGAACACAATATACTGTGTAAATACTGTTTTTAACACCATATATGTCAGAGCAATGATGTAGCAAAGACTGCACCATTTATCTCTTGCTCTGCTGAGATCATAAACTGGTTTAGCTGATATTTTATCAATTACCAAGTGTACATTTATCAAAATAACAATGAATACTATATTAGTCATAGCTTTCCATTTTAAACATGAGAACTGATCTCTCTTTCCTCATCTGAAGATAAATTTAAAATGATTTCTGAGGGAGATGGGAGTGCTCGATCTCAGCCAGCAAAAAATTAATAGAATAGATGGACCAGCAACACTTCAGTTAAAAGCCTATCTCCGGGCAACTAATATCCAGCACATCAGCCAAGTGCTGGAAGTAGTTTGACCTGCTGTTGTGGTCAAAAAGATGACAGACGTGCTTTTGAAGTAGGAGTGATCTATATTTCTTCATTATGTCATGAAATGAATTGTCACAACATTTTGAAAATATTACGGATGTTTGTAATTGTATGAGACCATACTGCATGTTTGTGTTTCTTCACTCTTTCCCCTAATGGCAGCAGCAAGGCTTATGGTTGGCATGAGAGCACTAAAATCCATCTTAGATGCTGCCAGTTGCTACTGGGAGTAGATTCTTGTGCTGCACAGCAACCACTGTGTCGTCAGTGATGGTAGTGTGGTCCAAATGTCTTTGAAGTTTTGCTGCATGAAGAACACCTTTACACTGGGAATCATCTTCAAAGTAGATGTTTTTTTCCTTGATTGTTCCTACTGCATCACTGGACAAGTTCTTAGTTATTCTCTGGTTATTTGTTTTATGCTACTGATGTCCTGTCTCAGAACTGGCTCTAACCCCACAGTAATACAGCATCTCTACACACATTATGAATGACTTCAAAGTGAGGGACAGCATGACTTGGTGTCTGCTGTCATAGTGCGGTCATTTCTGTGCCTTCATTACACAGGGCAAAACAGCTCTTTAATGCATGTCTAAGTCAGAGCCCTTCTAGCAGAAGAAATTTCTTTTACAATTTTATCACTACAGTAAGGCAAAGGAGTTGCTTCTCTCAGAGGAAGGTGCTCACTGTTTTACTATTAGCACGTAGCTGGCAAATTGAATGCAATCAACTATTTTTCTGCTGTTCCAGTTTTATTTGGCCTGAGTAACATAAAGAAAAGCCCAAGCCTAGAGCAGGCCTTAAGTGTATTTCTTTCCTATGATTAGAGAGTTGGCACAAAGCAGTGGAATGTGTCCACACCTTACAGGATGCAGCTGCTGAATTTAGTGGTGCATATTCCCTCCTGCAGCACACAACTGCAGTGACAGAAAATTGGTTTTATATTGACAGGGAAGCAGATTGTGTATCTCAACTGTACAGTGGCTCCTGCCTTGCAACTAACCGTTTGCATGGGAAAACAAACAAAAAAGTGTAAAGTAGTATTTTATTTGACTTTTTAAACAAACAAGCAAACAAACAAGTGTCAAATAATTTTTTTTCTTCAAAAGCAAACAAACAAACAAACAGTCTGTGTCTGAATTTAAAGCAAGGACATGTTGAAGTCCCAAGATAAATTTTTGCAGAATATTAGATTTCTGAGAAAAAGTTATTAATCACTGTAACATCAAAATCTTTCCAAAGGTCATCCCAGTGAAAATGTGAATAATTTCTTCCATCACCCTCATCTAGGACTCATCAAGTTAAGCCAAACAACACAATTGAAATACTGCACTGATTACCTCTTCAGGAAACTTTGGTTTTGGAGACCTATATGCAATAGAGAGCCCACTGATAACTCTGAACCATTGACTTGGGTTTCATGAAGAAGGGGTTGCTTTCTCTGGAAGATAACACACCACTGTCCAGGTGAAATTCAGTAGCAAAAGAGACAATATTCTAGAGGGCATGTTGGCTCCTTCTGGGGATCTTAAAGTAACATTAAAAAGAAAGGTGAAAAGGAGGCAAAGTCAAAGCATTGAAAACAAAATAGAATCTCCAGTAGGCATTCAAAGAAGAGATACTTTAATTGACTATGCAGAAGGAGCATAATTAATAAAGTGTTGGAGTGGTTGATTTGTGAGCATAAATTCAACAGTGTTGAATATTGCTATAAGCTAGGATGTGATTCACATGACTGGAGTGTTGAAAACTGTCTATAATCTGCTTAGAAAGGGACAAGTGCACAAAAAAAATGGGAAAAAGCTGTCAAAATAGAAGGTTCTGTGTGTCTGCATTACTGACATCTCAGGAAAGGTTATTTGAATGTTTGTGTGCTGTGTTTTAATGTTTAAAACATAAAATGGAGTATTTAGTGCCTGCTGCAAACATCATACTAAAGAACAAAATGGCAATATCTTCAAGTATCTTTTACAAAGGAAGAGACAGCTGCTATCACTGAGGCTTTGCTTTGAATGACATCATTTTGCCAATACTGTGACATCCTGTAAACATCTAAAAATTACGGGTGACAATTCAAAAAGTTAACCTTGAGCAGGAGGATTCTAAATGAGACATCCTTTTAACACAAGAAGAGAAGAAGGTCGCTCCAACTGGAATCTAAAATTTGAGTGTTTACTGTGCTTAAGTTTTAGAAATCTGAGCCCAGAATGGAATCTGTAAACTAAAAATGGGTACAGCTCATGAATTTGAAACATTTATTTTAGAGAAGTCTTGAAGTCTGTGTTATGCAAAAAGATCACACACTGATCTTCTTGGAGTTGAAATACGTAAGCTTTCCTATTGAGGAAGAAGAAAACCGTAACTCATTTGCTGTCAAGACAAAAAAGGAGTGTGTACAGCTTTCTAAATACCAGAAAAGTATAGAACAGTTAAAATTATCAAACTGAAAATGTGTGAAAATATTCAGAAAATGTAAAATGTGTATCCTATTTCTCTCTTTTCTTCATCTTCTCTTACTGGTGGGTACCAGTAAGGAATGTGAAGTAAATCCATACAAGTTTTCTAACTGAAGCAATAAAGGTGCAGGAATCAAGAATTCTCAGAACCAGTTTCCCTAAGCAGGCATGATGACTAATGTACTTCTACAGGCATCAGCAGTTCCAAGCAAAAACCTCACTTTTTTTTTTTTCTGGACATGGGAGAAATGCTTGCTGCTGTGATCATATTGGCTGTAGTGGCAGGAGGCAGGAGAATTCATGCTGCAACTGCCAGACGTGGAAGAGTCTGTTCCTTTACTGGCAGGATTTATGCAGCGATCTGCAGTGCTGGGAAGTGCACTGCCTCATTTTGGAATTTAACTCTTTGCCCATGAATCACCACACCATGAAATTAATTTTTTTCAGTGACTATGAAATCACTTCATTGCAGAATCTCTTCTCTCTTTTTTAAAATTTTCTTTTTATTTTCTCATCTTTTAAAAAGTAATCCATTGATTGCTAAGCCTAGTTTTAGCTTTTGTTCATTTTCATTAGGCAAAAGGTTAATTTTGAAATTGCCTTATACTGCTGACATCCTGTGAACAAAATCGGATCACTAGATGCACCCCCTGTAGAGATGAAGCTATATCACTGCAAAATGGACCACTGTATCCTTGAAAAAACTCACCTGGAATTGGAATGATGGTGCACATGGTGGAGGCTGTCCTCCCTGCCAAACCCTACTGTTGTTCTGAGATCTCACTGCAAGCACAGCACTGTGTATGGGATTTCAGCACATGAAACAGCTTCAAGAGGACTTTTACTCTGTAATTGTAGAAATAAAACTGTAAGGGAGGTTAATCAACTCATTGCCAAGAAGGATGAGTCTCAGGAAGATGGTAACTACCTTGGCACTTAGATAGAGCATCTATACAGAGGCTTGATAATGAAATGTTTTTTCGCATTTAAATGATCCACTAGGGAAAAATTCCCTTGCTAATGAAGCACACCACCAGGGCCAATTCCCTTGCTAATGAAACAAAACTGCTTCAATAGGTTGTTAGCTCCATCACTGAACTGTAGAACCACAGCCCAGGAGAACTGGCTCCTGTGCTGATGACACAGAACAGAAATTATTGTACTGAGAAGTTAACTCCCATCTGGAAAACAAGCATTTGCAAGAATAAAGGAACAAATTTGCTTGCATCTAGGAAAGTGATGCACTTACTGATGTAACTCAACCTTTGCAATGTAACTTTATATATACTCTCAAAGTTGAAAAAAATCTTATGAAAAGACAAGAGATCTCTGTGTGTGTGTGTGTGTTCCATAAACTGAACTAATGTGATCATATTGCCAAGACTCACAGTGACCTGAACTAAAGGTGGGCAGCTCGTGTAAGTCTGTGGTTCAAGCTTATGGGTAACAGAAGACCTGATGAATGTTTTAATCGGGGAAAAAAAATCAGTAAGGCAGACTGATTATGAAATGATAACTAAAAAAGGCAAAACTAAAATTCATGTGGCACCCTGAATGTGTGCAATATTCATTTATTTAGATGTAAATGAGGCAGAGAGAAGAAAAGCAATGAGCAGGAGAGAGATAACCCTGACACTAGTCTTTCCTGTCAAGCATCTTTCAATGTGCGACTGCACTGAAATCTCTTAAGTTAGGGATTAGGGATTCTACCTTTGCTCTAATGTTTAAATTCTGGATATCCATAAGATTGTCTTTCATTAGAATTTTGCTCAGCATATCCCTCGAGATTGAGATGTCACTCAGATTGTAGGGGATTGGTCCCCAGTGTGTCATTTGCCTACCTTACTGGGAATTAAATGGAAAAGAAATTTTTAAAAATGAGCATGAACTAGCTTTGTGGCAAAAATAAAGAGTTTTTAGGCTCCTGAGTTTCATCAGCTCCCAAGTTTCATCAATAGATGATGGGTACTCTCTTGCCTTCTTGCCTTGGCAATTTCCTCTGAGATTTCAAGACTGAGTATTAATTCAAAGCCAAAGCTCTACAGAAGATCTACGGCAGCCAGAAATCTGTATGATTATGTCTTTACAAAATATCTTGGGAGGCTGAATAATCTTGCTGCAGGACAAAGACAGAAAAAAAAAGAAAAGAAAGTCAGTGGATTTGGAGTGAGGAATATTTACATAATATTTGATCTTTGTTATTTTAAAACAGCTATAAAATATGATTCGTAGAAACTTAGTACTGGATTGCCAATCAGTTAGTCTAACATCTTCCAGATTCTAGAACACATTATGCAATCCTGTAAATAAAATGATCACTTTACCATCAGAATTTTGTTGCAATTTTTTCCTATTCAAATAATGCTGAATGTGTTAGCATTAAACTATATAAATTCTGCAAAATTTATGAAAAAACTAAATATTTCCTGATGCTGGTGACTTTTTCTTAAGGGCTATCAAATAACCACAGTATCTTTCTGAGTGTGATTATATTTGGGCTGTTATTTTAATGCAAAAGCAATTATAAAGGGAAGATCAATGACTTGGTAAGGACCACAGAAGAGTTTGGAAACTGTAGCTGAGAAGGGAAATCTTGGAGAACAGGTTTCCAGCCGCCTTCCCTTATTGAAGTGAATATCTGAGTAAATATATACATTTAATGAAATGAGATTTAGATGTTCCGGTGCCAAGATAAAGAGTTTGAACTGGAAATGAACTGGTATTTTAAAATATTGCACTGTCAAAAAAAAATGCTTTTACAGCTGAGGAAGACTTCATTTCAGTGAAGTTTTTGCTATTCTGTACTGTAGATACCTTTGAGATACAACAGTATTTGTGTAAAAACACAACATAAGTCCTTTTTAAAATTTAAGGGATAGTTTGTTGAAAAACCATTTGATTGTGAAAAACATCAGCACAACATCCTGTCACAGATGGAAAACTATTCTATTAGAAGTAGAAATGAGCCCACAGAAACACTTCTTTTGAAAACAAATTGTTATTAGCAGATAACAAGACATTATTGGTAGTATTTCTGAAGGTAAAAGGTATCCCAGAGTATAAAAAAAATGAGTATGTGCATTTAGCTTCTGTTTATCCTGTGAAAAGGCTTTTCAGAAACGTGACCTCTTAAGAGAGTTTTGTTCTCAGAGATCACTCTAGAAACAACCAGAACAGAGCAGCAGCCTAGAACAAAGCTGCTTCTTGCTCATGGCAGTGTGAAAGGATTGCTCCCCTGTCTTTATTTGAGGCCCCTTAGGAAGCCTACAGGATGCTGGTTGCTAGGCAACATCCAAAGCTGTGGTGTATATAGCATTAGGTATTAATTATTGCCATGGGCCTTTTCCGTGGAAGATCCTGAAAATATGCCATTAGATACATCATAGGATAAGTAATTTTTCATTCTGATGGGCAAGCATTATTAATCTGCAGAAAATTCAGAATTTGATAAATTTTTCAGAGGTGACTGACTGTGCCAAGTAGTCTAATATTTGCTTTTTGTTCTGATGCTGTTTTGTAATTGCAGCAAAGGGATTTGAACAGCAATATGGTTACAGTAAGCTGTTTAAAGGTTCTGAACTAGAATATAATATTACTTCATTTGTTTCCCTGATTAAAGTGCCTAGCTCTTAACTGATCTTTACCAACACCTTATTTTGAGTAGTTCAGGTCAGTAGTTGAACAAAAAAAAAAAGCCTTAGAACATGAAAGCAATAAAATAAAATATGTAGTAGCAGCTGCATGTGGCAACAGAGAAAAAGAAACAAACAACCTAAGAAATTAAATCTTGTGGAAGAGGCAAGTTTTAGTCTGGTAGTGTCTGCCATGAGATAAGATTCTGAATATCACTGATGACATTGGCTTGTATTTATGGGAAAGGAGAGCTGCTCTTCCTTCTCTAGCATTGCCTATCTAACTAGTCATCACAAGCATAATATTCATGTATTCATGGTACATTCCAAGTACTTTTAAGGAGATGAATACTGAGAATGGTTATATCCCATGAAGCTAAACAGGGTAGCCTAGAAGTCACTCTGTTTACTGCAAAGGAAAATGGAAGTCACACTAAGGCAAGTCATTACCTTGAAGGTGAAAACGAATAGCAGCATATTGGAAATTCCTGTGAAGTGACAGTGACAAACTGTAACCAATGTCCAAGGAAATAAATTACTGTCTCGGGACATGAACTGAATAATAAGAAAATCAGAGAAAGAAATTATTGAACTTTTATCAATTAGTGCAAATAAAAAAGTGCTAGTTATTTTCCAGTCGAAGAAAGAAAATGAGACTGTGGGTGGAGAGGCTCAGAGAGACACTAATAAGAGGTTGTGTGACTGAAAATCTTTGTACAGACAAGGATGCCTTCTCCCACATCTTGGATACACTGATATTTGTGCTGAAGGAGCATGAAATGTAGTAAAGAGGAACAGAAACACTTTGGCTTATGTGACCTGTAGATGCAGAACATTAGAGGATAAAAATGCCCACTGTTTCCTGAGCTGTGTCTTTTTAGATGGACGTGTGGCAGAAAACTGCCATGAATATTGACGTTGGAAAATTTGCCATGGGATGCTTCAGAAATTGGAACACTAGTCAGACTGGTAATGTGCTGCTTCAAATACCCATAGAGCATGCTAGCCAGCAAACTTACCAGGTAGGCAACAAAAATGATAAAACTGGAAAATGACTGAACCTGTTTTCTTCCAGTGAAGAACTCTGGACATTCAATTTCAATCAAATGAGGGCAGAAGGCATTAAAATTTCACAGCTACCTCCATAACTGTTCTCAGCTCCAAAATATCACTGCCCACTTGTTGAGGCCACTGACTTTTTCTTTTCACTACTTTCAACTGGAAAAGTATGAAGAGCAGTAATTTCATTCACAATGTTGATAGGTACACAACTGAGACAAAAGTACTTTCCTTTGGCCATTCACAGTGATAAATGTTCTTTGAAAACTAGACTAAGATGTTCTGAGCCCTGTTTTTCAAGCATTGCATATTACTAATAGTATGTGTACTTCTAATGAAGTGCTATGCTAGGGAAATCAGTTATTTTTAAAATGAAAAGATTGTTCCACGAAGATATACTGAAGGCAGAGAAGTGAAGAAATTAAATTAGTGTTCTGAAAAAAGAAAACTAACATACTGTAATTTTATAATGAATGTGAATGCATATATTGCTAACATCCTATTGTTCAAACAGACTTACAAATATCTTCTCTTCAGCAGAGATTTTCCTTTGATAGCTCTTCCAAAGCAGGTGGATTTGCTGTCACTGCCAAGTTCTGAGGAGCTAAGATGTACTGCATGATAACAACCACAAATTTCAGGTGGGCTCAGGATATGCATCTGTGCTAGAGCCCAACCAATGCAATTTGTTTATATGACAGAATTCACACAGCAATCTACAAATAAGTGTGACTCACATCCTGTCTTATTTGTAATACTGATTTTTGACTACAAGTTGCAATCTTACAAATCTTCATAAAAACCTCCTCCTCTTTCCTCATGTGTGTTTGATCAATGTGTTTGCCTTTTCTCTCGCTCTTCAGATTTGAAACATTAGATAAATGAATGTGGTATTTATGTGTATTGATTTTTCTGTATTTTTCTTATATTTTGGGGTATTACTTTGAATTACTTTGCACCATTTCTAGTCATTTGATGCAGTGAAATGGGCCTGAAGTTATTTATTTCCTGTTGTATGTCTTGTTTACATCCTTATTTTTTGTTAGAAATAGCTTGTATTTGTTTTATGATTCTTTGATCAGAACTCTTCATTAGTCAGCTATTGTATTTAGTTGCATACTCTAACTAAAATCATCTCATTTCCACTTCAGTGTCTGTGATACCGTTATGCTTATTTCAGTTGTCTTCAGCAGTGTTTTCTCTCAGACCCAGATTTGTAAAGAAACCTGTTGCCTGATTTCCCAGCAAGCTAGAAGCTGGCTTTGGAGTGTCCAAATCCAGCAGCAAAATCACCTTGGGTTAGGAATTTACACTTATGAACTTGGTTATCTTGTGACAGAGAGAGCAGGGGCAGGACTTTTTAAGATTTGAAGCCTCAGTCCCATTTTGTTGATATGAAGTTCAGAGAACCTGAACACAGACTGTTCTAAGTGTAGAGATATATCACCTTCTTCTGTATCCTTGAAGTTTGTCAGAGTTAATGTAATAAAATTTTGTATTCAGTGGAGACCAGACTCTTGGGTGTTGTACAAAATAAACAACCAAATGAATGAGCTGCCAGTGCATGCCAGCTGCATGCCTGCTGACCTGTAATGTGCTTAAGCCCAGAACCATATTTTTCAGTGACCTATTAGAAAACAAAACAAAACGAAACCAACCCAGCAAAAAAACTATCAAACATTTCAATTCAGTGTTCCATGGTACTAGGAAATAAGAGCTTAATCCACTTGTCCCCTCTAGTTCACTTTTTCTTACAGTTTTACTGAAGGTTAAACTGTTATTTGACAAAAAGAAACATTCTTGCACAGCTTAGCAGCAATATTACAACAGGAAAGGTATCATTTGTTCTAAGAGCTGAGAGGAACACAAATGCGAATGATAACTCCTAAAAGCCCTGAAAATCCTGTAATAAATATTTTTCTTCTCATCAGAAATGTTGCTTTGAGATGAGGCCTTGTAAAGTCCTTAAGTGTGTTTTTAACAGATGTATGAAAATGAAACAGTCAGGAACATTGGTGGCAGGGGTAGAGGTGGGCTCAGGTTCAAAATCAAATAACCTTTTCTGAGATTTCAAGTTTATTTCAGGTTTATATTAACTGAAGTGAAGGAATCATGACATTCAGTAGCTTTACCTCGATTTCTGTCCCTGCAAACTCATTAACACCCCCCCTAACTGATGTTACAGAAAAAAAGAGCACAGTGACCATTAAGGAGTTCACTCGCATTCCTATTTACCCACCATCATTACAAAACTTTACCTTTTTCTAGTTGTCTTCCATTGACATGGAAGCATTTTCTACTTGCTTTAATTTCCTCTGCAAAGGCTTAACTCAAGGTAATCTAGAATTCCAATACTTTTATTGAAAACATGATTTAAAAGCAGAGTAAGTCACACATAATTAAATATACTGTCTGAACAACATTGTGTTTTCATGCTCAGTCATAGCTAAGCTACATCAGTGCATTTTGTATTATTTGTACTGGAAGAACAGTGAATAATTTCTGGAGAAAGTTTTGTTTTCATTTACTAGCTGTCCCATTCAGTGACAAATTTTTCTTGAATTCCCTCCTTGTTTGGAAACAGAGGCCTCCTTCATTATATACACTCATAATCAAAGATCCAAGAGAACAAAAAAATCATTATAGTGCCTACTGAAGGCTAAAAAGACAGATTGGTGTAGACAATTGTGAAGTGTTTGCAGTACAGAGAATTAGAAAAGGTCATTTGTCTGATTTACAGCTGCCTACTTAAAGGGTAGATCAGAACATGAGATCTGCCCTGTGCTATACACATTAGGGAAAATAACAGCTAGGACCTTAAATAAAGAGAAACAGCAATAATGGATTTTCTAAAGACTTTCTTAGCCTTATTTTTTCCCCTTCTTTTTCTTGTTAAGCCCCTGGTTTAGTTTTTAGGATCCGATACTTGTGTTTTTGTAAAACTAGCAAGCTCTGACTTTTTAACTTCTGTATCCCCCTAGATTTTTGTTGCTGAGTGGTGTACAGATATTGTCTTACTTTTTCACCTATTTTCTTAATTAGTGTTTACTTATGCTCTGCTTTCCCAACATAATGGCACATTAATAAGCAGGAACAGTGTACAGTTTGTCAGACTGTTCTAAATATTCTGGCCATTTTAGAAACTTGTTGGTCTCATTGGCTGCATATAAATATAACGACCTGCATGATGCAGGAATGAAAGAAATGCAATTGAAAATAATGCGCTCACTGACGTAAGTAAACCATGACTGATAGGAAATGAACCTACACTAGTAGTGCCCAGATCACTATAGAAACAGAATAATCTTGTGGCAAAATTCAAAATGCTAATCAACTGAAGAGAGGCACAAAGTCTGTGAGTGCAACAGAGGAGGAAAGCAGCTACCAATGCCCCTGCTAATAAGGTAGTAAGGAATCCCATCAGTTAAAACGCCATACCAATGTTTACACATTGTAACTACACATGGGTGGAACTGAAGAATATAAAGCTTTTCATGTTGGAATTACAGTCACTCACTTTCTATGTTTATTTCAGCTCTACTGTCACAAAGCAAGTATTGTAAACCTTATGAGATTCTCTGGAGACATTTATGTGGTTCCTCTGTGTATATCTGGGTAAAACCCTAAATCCACTTTGAATGTGGGACTGCTCAGCCTCCTGTGCTTCCCTGTCACATGACATAATGAGAAAAGTCCTGCATCTTGTATGGAAATGAAAATATCTGCTCTCTGAACTTTTGTGGTGATCCACTCAAATGTGATATCATTGAATGAAAGAAATGGTCACTTGTCAAAACATATTTTTCAAATCTGAAAAGGACAATGGATATTTTTCCAAGAGTTTTGATCATTTCATGTGGCTGATCATAAAATCACCAGAAATACAAGGTAGATATTCAAGAGGTTGCTTCAGAGGAAGATCAGTCAGAACAATGTAGAAGAAAGAGAATGGACTGAACAAAGGTGAAGCCACATTTTAGAAAAAGAAGAGGGATCTAAACTTAGGAAGTCCTTACTCTGAGGGAAAACTGAAGAACAGAAATGCCTGGTTGTATTTTGTTGTTTTAAGTGATAAGTAAACGTTAATTGTAAAACAGGGTTCCAATCAGAATGAACTCCTAGAAAGGGAGGGCAACTGGAAAGTCAGAGAGAGCCACCAATAGCTTTGGAGCCCTAGGGCATATGTACTAAAATGTCTTTATAAGAAGGTTTAGCAGACACAAAGGAATTGCTTCAGAGAAGTTAAAAGACAAGCACTATGCTGCACCATACTTGATCTGAGTGAACCTGGATAATTTACTCTCCACTTAATTTTCTAGTGTAAGCACCTTGACTTCTTCAGTAATGGAACACTATGAAATTAAGAATTAATGCTAGAAAATCATCATTAATTTCCATTGAAGTAATTTTTTCCAATATGTTGAGGGACACATCTTCACCGTCTCCTAATAATAACAACTTTCAGTGATGGGTAAAATTAGGTATTTAAATAAAAAGAAGAACAAAGACCCTTTGTTAGTTAGATGCACTGGAGACAGTGAAGGGACCATTATCAGCTGCTACACAAACAGCCTGTCAGTACATAGACTGGTATACAAAGTAGAACATTGCTCGTGCTTTCATCTTACTCTTCCATCCTCTCCTGTGCTTATCTGGGTTCCAGATTTAATGAGAGTTAGATGTTTTCAAAGGGAGATAACTCTGAGATGTGCCTCTATCACTCACATGTGGCTGAGCTTTCCAGGTGGCCAGGAGTAGTTCACAGAGGTTTGAGCAAACAACTGGAGACACAACTGCTCTTCTTTCACTGTGCAATAAAGGTGGATCTCAGCCAAGTTCTGGCCAAATGTGAACAGATACAGGTAGGAAAAAACGTTCCCTTTATATCGTCTAATTTGATATAATAACAGTATTATTTCTAGGGCATTGCATGGAATATTATCATTTTGGAGATAAAGTGCGATTATTTCATTATAGTCTGAGTTGTCTTCAAAAAAGTGATGGGGTCATCGTTTATACAGGTAGTCTGTACAATTACCTGTCTTTTTATTCCTTGTGTAGAAAAGCCATAACAGTGTATTTGCCTGATGACATTACCAAGGAAATGAGGAATGTCCACTCAACTGCTTTTTCACTTTACTGATCTATTTACCTTTTAAATGAATTGTTGGGACGGTTTGTTGAATGGCAGGGAGAACAAAGGCTTCCAATCGCTACGATGTCATTTATACACAGTGCTGAGGGACAATATATCAGTGTGGAAAACAATAATGTCTAGTGGTACTATGACTTGACTTCCAATTACACAGCATGAAGCTCATCACTCAAACTGAATCAGAAAAGATGCTGCCTGCCCACATCATCCTGTGATACTATTAAATCTAGTAAGAATAATTGCAGGTCTTGGAATGCTTCCAAGTAGTTTTGCTTAATGATCTTAAACTCTATGGAAGGGATGTCCACCTGTTGCTTAATTATTTAATCTTTTAAAGGACATGTGCATAATGCAGCAGCTTATCTGTGCATCAGTACAACTCAGCAGGAATATAACTCTCAAATTGTTCTGTGCTGCTTTCCCTTTTGGCTTATGACTCCAAGCAAGGGCTGTTATAGCCTGCTAGAACACTGGACCTGTTCAGAGAGGGAATCACAATCACATTCTATAATTCATCTGCCCTTGCAGATTACCTTCATTGGCAAAACAAAATAGTATACAAAAAGTAAAGCACCTCAACTGCATGCACCTAGACTTGTCCCAGTCCTGTGGCTTCACTGACGGCTGAGGTGAACAGATGTCCAACCTCATTGCACTGAGAGTGGCATGCAGAAGCAGTTTTTGACCTAGCTGTTCTGTAATCGTGCTTGCAAGCCTCATATTATCAAATTTTTGTATGTGTACAAATCTGTGTTTATACATCTACATACAAACTTGAAGGTTCTACATGTGTACCTCAAAAATCTGAAGATTGAAAAAGCTTGCTCTTGATGACAAGGCTGGGAAGACAGGTTTTGCTGATTTTTCTGTATCAGATATCATACAGACAAGTGATCCAGGCATATATCTTTGTGTATTTTGATATAAACACACTATATATTAAAGATCAAACATTCATAAACTGCTATAGGCTTGGATATGAATCCCTCTAAATTCACTCCTCTGGATGTTCAGGTGGTGATGTGGATTCTGTGTGAATGACCACATTACAGGGGCTATTCCAGCATGGAGGGATGTATTTTGTCTTGTTTCCTCTGATGTTTTTGAAAAACTTCAATTTCACTCAGATAAGGTGTGGGGGAGGAGTGAGAATTCTGCAAGATTGGAAAATCATTTCCTGTTGTGTTCTTCCATGCCCTTGATTCAGATGCATGGAAATTAGGAAGCAATGTAGTTACACAAATTAAGACACCAGAGAATCAAGCCATAAAATCAAAATGAAAATGCAATGAGCCAGGTAAAATTTAGTCACACAACATAAAAGATATGCAATGTAGTCCTGCATTGACTTGTCTGAACAGGGAAAATAAAAAATTATTGTTTCATTTGACATTTCTGGGATCCCTTTGAGTCAGCATTGTTTGAGTTGTTCCTGAAGTTGTTACTGGGTTTTCTCAGTCCTGCCTGCTTAGCAGCAGGTAGGCCCATACTGCAAGCTCAGTTGTCTGAGTTCTGTCGGGATTTCCAAACCATGGACTCTTTCTCACTTCTGAAGTTCTGGGAAGTTTGGTAATGCAGATAATCCACAGCCAGTGGAACTGGTAAGGCTGGGTTTCTTATGGGTCTGTGTAGCATATGTGAATTAAGCATATCCTTTAGAATACTCTCACCACAACACACTCAGCACAGCCTAATGTCCCTTTGCCTCACTGCTGGGATACCTGTCATCCTCCTAGCTTCCCCTGCAGTACATACTGCCTCCTCCCAAAGCCCTGTGCCCTCTCTTCACACCACAACAGTTCCCCAGCCTGCTGGTGCTAACATAGCTTTTCCCACACCACCATTCACCTAAGTCCAAGCTATTTTTTCTGCTTTTAGCTGTATATTTAACCTGGTAAAATTGGATGCTAACTGGCCAGTCAGGACATGCCTGCTGATTGCCCAGCTGGATGCTGCTAGAAGGATCATGTTGAATTCTCCCTGCCCTTACCTCTGAGGAAGCACCAGTAAGGTCTCTCTTCTTTAATCAGCATCTATATTTCAGTGTAGACATTTGTTGTATCTGAGATCTCTAACCATCTGCTTTATGGGGCTGAAATTGGTCAGGGAGTACCAAAAATAATGAGAAATGACTGGGATGGGGTGGGGGGGAATGACTGCCAGACTGCTAAAAGAAGAAAAAAAGGGTGTAATTTTGTAACTTCACATCCTTGGAAAAATAGGCTAAAAAATAAAGTGAGTGTGCCTCAAACCAGACAAAACTAAGTCTACTGTATCTTCACAGTTTAGGAATGATTCTTTGGCTTTGCTACAGCAGCCCTGCAACAGAGAACATTCATTTAGGGAGCCAATAGCATATTTGCAAATGAGAATGAGGGCTGAGGACAGATCCCTTCTGCATTTTTTTATTTTTATGGAAGGATAGTAAAGTGAATCTGCTGCCAACACTGCTATTCACCACTGTGTGATAATATTTGAAATGTCTCATTAAAGCAACTAATTTTTTCTGTAAGCTTGAAAAGAGAAAGCTTATTTGCTACAGGAGCCACAAAAGCCAAAGACTAGGTTGTGTATTCAGGGGTAGCTCAGGGTAAAGTGTACTGGATAATCTCCTTTCAGGAGCATCCCTTTAAAGTGGTTGGTCTCTGACACACTGTGCTTGCTCTTCTTCTTCCCCTTGAATACAGTACAAGAAAAAATACTGCAAACATCTGAATCTGGTAGCTGCTGTGGCCTTACACACATGGGAAGGAAATAAAGAGATCTTGCTGTTGCACAGCAGCTGGAGCCCAAGCTAAGAAGTGCTTCTAAGGTCAAAAGGAAGTTTTTCCTGTGGTGTGGGTGAGAGCTAGGACAAGTTATGACAAAACAGTAAAATATATGCTAATAAAGATGTTCTACAACATTTCAAGTTACATTCATATTTTCACCTGAAATGAAAGAATTTAATTTTCCATTATAAGTGAACCTCAAGGATAATTTCACTATTTTTACTGCTGAGTAACTGCATCTCCCTTTTCCTTTAGTATTTCTTTTCCTTCTTTGTGTATTTTACTTCCTGCTCATGATCTGAGGGGAACTCTGACATGTGAATTTAAGGGGTGATTTTTCTGTTCCTCATTCTTCTATCTTCTTCTAGAGCTGAGAGACCATATTAAAGGATTTGCATTTAGAAACTAGAACATCCCTTTGACTGTGAATGCATAGCATAAACCTGGCACTCCTGCTTTCATTTCTACTGTGACTGAAGAAAATTCCTGCACTTACTGTGAACTTCGTGGATGTTAAGGGAGCTCTTTAGTGCTCTTTTGAAAAAATGTCTTCTGTAACAAGTGGAAATAGTCAAACGGTCATCAAAATATTACTCTAAGATTTATTGCCATATACAAAAGGAAGAAAACATTTCAAAAATAAAAACTATCACTTGGCTTGCAGAGAAACAGATGGGCATGAATTACACAACTAACTAGAATGAAAACTAGACCCCAATGTGAATTAAATGTTGGTGGGATGAAAATGAAGTGCTTGTGGTTTGTGGGGTTTTTTGGGGTCTTTTCTTTTCTTTCTTCCTTTTTTTTTTTTCTTTTTTTTTTTTTCTTTTCTCTGAAGTGAGTGAGAAAAAAGTCCTACTTATGATGGAAAATTGTTCACTCTGTACTACAGTATAAGACAAAATCTATCACACTGGAAGGAGATATTACTAGACTGCAAAAATACATGGTCTCCCCAGTAGAATGGACTATCTCACTGAAAGGAGAGCAACAAATAAAATTTAAACTTCAGCAGTTTTGGACAAGAAGAGATTCTTTCAGTATTTACATATTTAAAACTTTTCCTGAATACACAGAAAAAATAAAACAAATTCTTTCAGTTTGTGCTACAGTTACAAATTATTTTTTTATTCTAAACTTGCTATGAGATTTCATTACACTTTTGTCTCAATAGATCTTTCTGTTATCATTAACTACAGTTGAGTTTTCAAAGTGTCAGTTTTTCCTATAAAATCTCTCACTTCATCTTTGGCTTTCAAAGGGCAAGTACTGTAATAAAATTGAAATTGCTAAATATCAGTTAATTGCCACAGTAATTATTTAAGTATTATTTATATCACTGTAACCCAGAGAGATCTCAGATGAGACTGAGTAGATACTGTGCTAGATATTATCTAAGACTAAGTTTAATATTTTAAGCCATATTAATCTAGCTCAGTAGAGAATGGGCTACTTTATAAAGCATCTGCTCTGCTGCAATAATCAGACTTTTTGTAAGAATATAGAGAAAGGTCTAGTTGTTCAATGTGCTTGGGGCAGATGAGCAGCTCTAAGTTTCCAGTGAACTGCAGGAAAATGTCTTTATTCTTTCTGGGCAGGCAGCTGGTATAGTGCAGTCCAGCAAATTGTCAGCTGTACTTTTCTACCTATTGGTGAGCATGCTTGATTTTTAGAAACCTACAATATTGATGTTTAGGCTCTCATACATTGATGTTACTTGACTTGGGGATGACACAGATTATTACTGACGTTCATTTTAAAGAACAGCACTAATTAACAAGAGTCTTTGTCCAAAGGGGTTATATAGTCTAAATAAACAGATGTACTTGGAGAAATAAAGTATCTTCTTTATTTACCAGATACAGGAGGAACATGAAGATTAAGAATTAAAATCTTTTTCTATGCAGGTCAGTGGGAATTTTGGCAGTAACAGCAACTGGCTTAGGCTTTTATCCACATGGATGATACTGCAGTAGTACAGTAGAGACAAGGAACTGAGTGCAGGTTTGCTGAATTCTGGAACAGCAAAGGGAGTGTGGGAACACTTGCCTTGATTGGAGTTTGGTAGGCACGTGAGCTCTGTACTCTACTGTACACCACAAAATTACATTTATGTATATCAGTGTATACCACTGTTTCCATCCCAGAACTGATATCTAGAACTCGGCCTTGGGGAAGGTGTATTTGCTTCAGGAGAACCAGACTACCATGTTAATGATCATTCCAGCGATTTCATCAGGGTACAGGAGAATCAGACTACCATATTAATGATCAGTCCAGCGATTTCATCAGGGTACAAACTGCAATGCATTTTCTACCATCTGATTCTAATCAATCTTTGTGTGGCACCATGCCTACCATACACAGGTTCCCTGCTATAAAATGACGTGTTACTGCACAGTGGCTACTCATTATTTCAATCACTGTGCCCTCACAATGTCATGCAGTGCCTGGGGGAGGCTTATAAATGTATGTGCAGCTGGGAGAAGCATGGTGTTTGTAATGGTCTTCACTTCATCACAGCTGGCTATGGTGGATTTATACATGTTCCCCACATTTTTACATCATTTGAGCATCACAGAAGCCACTTTTTAGCAGAAAAATGACCACCGCCCTGCAGCACACAGCTTAGGATGGGGAATGAAGAGCTGCAGGACACAGTACTGATAGAGGGAGGGGTGATGCTAGTGGAGTAACACTATTCACCTTCTCTGGGCAGGCTTTTAATTTTTACAGGGGACAATATTGTTAATGAAAAAAATTGAAGAAAAGAAGTTCCCTTACAAAGATGCACACTATACACTGTGTTTGTCTACGAGGCCTACAAGCATTAGAGAGGTTAGAATTTTATCTTAGAGCCCCTTAGTCAAAATTCCAATAAAATCATCACCCAACTCAAATATGCAAAATCTAATATTAGTTGAATTTCAAATACTGCAGGCTGAGAAATCGAAAAAGAAACCCCAAAACTGTAGAGCAGCCAGCTACATGTTGGACAAAAGGCTAAATGCAATGCATGCTTTGTGAGGGGAAGCATAAATAGAAACAACACATAATATGCAGAGAACTATCCTTTTTGGTAGTGGAGTTGTACGTCTAATCAGTCTATAAATAGTGAATCTCACAAATATTTGAAATTTTCTTCATAGTGATTTCAAACTTTGATTTCCACAAAGGCTGTTTATGGCCCCTTATACACAACACTTAAAAGGTGTGTAAAAACTATGCTCTGAATATACCCAGCAAAAAAAATTTATCCCACAAGATGAAAAATCCCTTCCAAGATCATGATGCTTCAAGTTTCTTGTAAGGGATCCACTCTGGCCTCAGGTGTGTCGTTGCAAAATGTTGGCTGAAATAACTGAGATTAGGGTAGTATGAAACATAAGTGAAATTGTATGAAAGGCAATACTAGAGGTTTTGTTTGTACAAGTGAATTTCAGAAGCAGGAAATGTTCATAGATTTTTTTTCTCTCTCCCCAGATAAAATTATTTTAATAAGATAAATTAACCAAGCACTGGTTCTACACAGGCCTTGCAGGGCCGTGGACAAAGCTGTTTATTGTATTCAGAAAAGAGCAGGATATTATGGTAGGCCAGACATGTTTGCTTTATTCCTCCCAGCACTCTTTTTTCTGGAGCTCTTTCCCCCTGGTCTCACTGCCTTCTTTGTTCATCTCAGCTGCCAGATGCTTCTTCCAGAGCCTGCCCTGGACCTGCGGAGCACCCTGAGGTAGTGGCCCTCACATCTGTCACCATCTGGTGCCTCTCATGCTCCACTGTGGGCATGACTGATTGTAGCACACATTCCATGTGCTTGTACTTACAATTCATGTGAATATGGGGGTTCTAGACAAACATATCCTGTCTTCAAGTCATGTTTGTCTTAACCTTTTAGGATACTTTGCTTTATCATGATAATATCACAGTGCAGATCAGACTTAATCTGGGGTAAATACATAGAAAAGATTTTACAAAATCAGTTCTTGCTTATGGCCCTACAGAGGAATGCTATGGAATACATTTTCTATTTTACTCTCAGCAAAGTGGTCAGCTCCAAGGTGGGTATTTTCCTTTGTGTTCTGGCTTTCTTTTCAGTAAGAACAAAATCTTGCTCAGAAGAAGGAGAAGCCTTTTGTTCCAATACTTTAAAATATCTTCCATAATTTGAGTAGTTACAATTATAATTTACAAAGGCTGCAGAAATTTTTAACTTGTAATCTGTTATAAATGAAAAGCGAGATCAGAAATTATTAACAAACAATTTATTAAAACAATCCCATAACCAATTAGAAAAGCTACAATAAAAGAGAGTCAACACCGCTGCGGAGGGACAGCCTCCGAGAGACTTGTGCGTCCTATCCACACCATACAGTCTCCAGGGTCTGGTTTTTATAGCGTTTTTTGTGTCCTCAGGCAAGTCCATTGTATGTTTCAATCCAGTGTTCATATGTAAATCTGATTTGCCACCCTCTATTCATGTTCTGAAAAGATTTCCTGGCATAGCCTAAGCCGGTGTATAGATTGCCTGGAATCCTTGATTGTCGGTTCCTAGCCCCAGATTCGTATCAGGTGTTGATGGCCAGTAGGAGGCGGTGAACATGGACCATGTTTTTAGGTGTAAATGATCCTCGGCTAGGGTTATTGTTCCAACAAGAATGGATCTGATAAGAAAGTTTCTGTCCAGGACACTCCTGTGCTTTTTGGGGTAATCGCAATCAGAGTTACAAATTTCTTAAATCATTTTACACAACATGTTTCTAAACCATATATTTCATATATGACAACTCCAAATACAGTGTTGGCCTCAGAAATAAATCAAAGATTTTAGAGGTGGCTATTGAATTCCAGGAGCAACCACCCTCATCCTGGATTATTTATGTCATTTGACTGCATGATTCTGATGCAGTTGCTACATGGAGTGGCCCACCTTATTCTGAAAAAGAGCAAAACCAACAACAACCTTTGACCCACTACAGGCCTTCTTGCAGAAAAAAGTGCTTAGAAATGTATGGTTGTCTGAATAAATTTCTTAAGATTATGAAATTACCTTGCAAATGTCAAGCACTATGCAAATATGGCAACAAAAAATATGAATCTCCAGAAAGATTTAGCACGTGTAGAAATAGGCAGTGACAGTTCATGGTGGGAGCAGTTATATCCTTCCCATTTAGAAAGCAGAGCTATTGGGAACATCTGAGCACGAAATCTGTGCAGTCAGTGAAACAGCCCGTCTGGTCTGTTATTTGAAATGCACTGTTTTGTAATCTTGTGAAAGTGAAACTCCACGGAAACTAAGTACATAGCACCCACTTCACAGGCTTCCTAAGCGCTTTCACATTCAACAAAGCCACTTTTGTTTCTCCCAGGGCTCTTGACTTACATCAGCCTTTCCTTAAGCATCTAAAGCATTGTGGGAAGAGCAGAACTCAGGCAGAGGTCATCTCCAACTGGAGGAACAGAGGAGGAGGGAATATATTGTTATGCAGGTACCCCTCAGGGACTAGTCTATTAACAAGAGCCTGACATTCAAATTTCCAATTAGCATTCCAGCAAAATCTGAATATGAAAGATAGCTGTATATCAGCTGAATAAATGACATTTCTACCCTTATTGTTTCACAATGTTTCAGGTACCCAGGTTAATGTAGGAAAATCTGCTACCAGCCATTCAATAGTTCTTGTAGAAAATACAGTTAAATTTGCTGTTTATACTATATGTGTATGCAAAAATGCATTTCTCACATTTTATGGGTTCGGTTCTTTAATATACTTTGCTTTTCCATTATGTACTTAGATCCCAACATATTTAAAAAGTGTCAGTTTGTAAATGCAAATATAAATAAAAGGTATATGCCTATTACATTTGCAGTGCATATGGAAAGTTAAATTTTAAAGCACCAAACAGGAGAAATATCTCTAGCACACACTGGTCGCCGCAGGAGTTGTGCAAATAAAGTTTCCCTTCCCTCATAAACTTTCCCAGGTAAAGATCTAGTTGCAATTTTCTAGTGTACGTAGCATTTGATTGGGCATTTGGCATCCTGGCATTTGACCAGGCAACTGCACTGGATTTGGTCCTGAAGGTGACAGGCAAAACAAACTAGCTTGCAAAACCAGGCAGACGGCGTCTGCAGTCAGGGATGCCTCCCGGCGCTCACCAGTCTCCTTCTGGCTTCACATCTCCCAACGTTGTTGAGGTTTCAGAAGGCTGAGCTGTGGCAACTTTAGAGCAGACTTTGTCACCCACAGTTCACATGTGAGGGCACCAAAAAGCCAGGACTGTTTGAAAGCTGGACCTTTTGTCTGCCACCAGTGCCAGCAGAGAAGTGGCTCTGGACAGTGTTCACTAGAAATGTTTTCAAGGGACAGAAGCTCAACATTCCCATCCTGTTTTCTCTTATTCAGGGAGAGGAAAAACTCAACCCAACCAACCAGCAAATGTAGAAATAGAAAAAGCATCAGTTCTTTAAAGCAGACTACCATGAATGTTAATTAGGAGTTTTGTGCAGAAGTGGCACTAATTAAATACATACATTCTGACTTCTTATTTTCTTTTCTGAGCACAAAGGAGACAACCCCAAATATATTCTCTGCTGACAATTGTGAATTTATAACAAGGCTTTTACAGTCTCTTTTTTTCTTAGAGAACCTAGTGCAGTAATCTGGAATTAATTAAAAACCACAATAAGATGCCATTCTCTGCCACTTGTCCTCAGCATTCAGCAGGTGGTGTGTTGTACACCCAGCATTGTGGCACAAAGACAAACTCAAAACTGGTCTCCAGACCATAGGGTGCCACAGCAGTATTTCTCAGGTGCAAATCAAGAGTTGCACAAGCAAGACCTCTGACTTATGTGTGTCTAAGTCCAGAGTGAGCATAGGAATTACAGTCCATTAAAGTAAATTAAGATAAATTTACAAGTGTTCATAGGTTTTGGGTCCCCTTCCTTGCTGCCAGTGCCCAGCACAGCTCATGGCTTGTGTTTTGTGGCAAGGCAGGAGCACCTGCATTGTTACACACACACAGCCCACAGCAGCTGTGTCCCTGCCTGCTCAGATTCATCAGTTCTTTTCTTGGCTCTGAGATATGGTGAATGTTGTTCATATTCTATTCAGGTTCTTATAACTTGTCCATCATATTGCTTTCTGTGAGCCCATTACAGCAAAGCTTATTTTACAGTCTGTCAGGTGCTGGGTTTTTTGCACATGTTATAGAAACGTATTTTTTTGATTTGCTCAGTTTGTATGTGAATGATCCCATGTGCAATAAAAAAATTCCTAGTGCATGCTCTACTTGTAACCACATTAAAGAAACACATGTCTGCAGCAGTCAGGATGTGTTGTGGTTATTCTGTCTTCTGAGGTTTTTGTGGTTTAGGTTTCAGTGAATTTTGCTCTGTGGTTTAGGAGGATTTGTTGTTATTATCTATTTTGCATATGAAGGAATTTTTAACTACTGAAGCCTTCTGTCCATAGAGACTTTCTGTGCAATAAAATTTTACTGCACTGACCAAAAATTTCACTGTTGGATGCATGAAGATGGATTAGATGGTTTCTTGAGATCCATGCAGCATTTCATTTCTGCAGCTCTGTATTTTTAACTGGTGTTGGGATGTGGGAGCCATACGAGAGGTGTTGATCTGTGCTGAATGATTGCCTGTGAATTATAGTTTGTATTTTGCCATCTGGCTGCTTGATAATTAGTCCATCTTTTTATCAAATGAATGGCACATGTCTTCCTTTCCTAAATACATATGCAAAACTATATATTTTGGAAAAGGTTGTTTACAGCTTCAAAAAAATAGCCAGAAAGCAGTGTCGTTCTGTAATCACATGTATGTCCTCAGACAAACCCCACCCACATATGGACCTAGACTATCCCCTGCATCACTCTGGGGTATTATGCAATCCAAGCATTGGATTTCTGGTTACGTGATGTTCTAAATTTGCTACATACCCATATAAGCTGAGGTCTGGATGATATACTATTTCACTATATGGCTGCAATATGTAACTATATTTTCCTACAATCATACGTACGTTTCCTACAATTAAAGACATACCCAGTTTGACAGCATGTACATTCTGCTATTTCCTCAACACTGCTCCAAGTATATTTCCATGACATCCATTCCTGGTGGGACTCAATGGGTTGGGACTATCAGAAGAAGCAGGCTGAGCTGCAAGACAGCCTAAAGAGAACAAGGGGTGCATCAGGTACCCAACCTCAGCTCCTGTGGTACTAATGCTAGAGAAATCTGTGGCTCATTATAGTGTGTGAAATCAGGAAATCAAGATTTCAATGCAAATCTACCCCAAATCTCTAGGGGAAAAAAATACCATTTATGAAACCTTTTTCTTTTCTTTAATCAGGAAGCCCTGAGAAAAGGTTGTTTAGAGGGGAGGGAAGGCATTTTCTCACTCTGTGGGATGTCAGCTATCCAATTTGGTACTTAAGAGCTATTATGCATGAGTCAATAGCTATGTATAAAATGCACAGGAAAAATCTTATTTGTATATATTTGGAGAAAGATTTTTTGATTGACAATGTTGAAAAAGTTGTAATTTTTTAGGAGTTACAATTTTATTCTTTCTTATTTTTCAAGAATGCAATATGTCAAAAATTAAAACAAATTATATTTGTAAATTATAACAAATTATTTTTTCCTACCAAGAAAGAATTCCTATCATAAGATATAATCATTTATGCAATTTTCTATGGGTTGGCAACTGCCAAATGCCTAAAAATGCAATATGAGGGACCACTGCTGCTCAGTCATTGTGATTTTGGTAGTGTAAAAATCATCTGATAGAAATTGGTTTGATGCAACATCTACCATTAAAAGGAATTAAATAAAAATATACCATAAAGTCCCTCACACATCTTATGCACTGAATGGGACTTCTAGCTATAGGCAATCTAAGCAGTATTCAAGTTGATGGTATTAAATGTATATAAAGCAAATGACCATTTTTCTGTATTATCTAATCCTATCTAGTGGAACTGAACTTGTATTAATTTGCTTGTAAATCTGACTGTACATCTTCTCTCCTTTAGAATACCTTTGCTCTTCTATTGCCATTTTCATTACCATCTTTTGAAATATAAAATACTATTTGTACAAGAAGACTCCATTTTATTTCCTTTTAATCATCATGATTAAACAATCATAATCAGTGTAATATGTATATACTTTTCTTTGTAATATGTATATATTAAATTAGTAATAGTGTTCCTTTTGTCAGAAATCAGTGGCAACAAATGATGGCCAGCAAAGGAAATGACCTTTCTGAAGGGTTTTCCTTCTGCACAGTGCAAAACAGGGGCACGTAACACTTTGCTTTGAATAAGCACTGTAAGATAAGTCTTTGGCTCTTTTCAGGTTGATGGCGTGTTCTGGCAGATTAAACTGTGTCTCTATTTCTTCATTCTGCTGCAGCCTATTGCATCCACTGTTATCTCCCATTAGCTGTGCAGATGGTATGGTTTTGGGATCAGGCAAACTTTTTGTTATAGATAGATATGTACAGAACGTGCCAAATAGGCATGGAATCCATCTCCAGCTGGAATTTTAGCACTACTGTAACACAAACAATATTCTTTGAAACAAATTTGCCTCTAAGAAAAAAAATGGATATTTTCTTCCCAGGTTAGAAGAAATAAAAACAATTAGTGCTTTTTTTTCTGTTTAGAAATGCGCTCACAGACACACACACACAGACAAATATAATAGTCTAAATGAGGGCAATATGTTCATCTTCCATAGATTCTGTATTTGATTAGCCTATGTAATGGGAATGGATAACTTAATAAAAGCAAGATACATCAGATAAAAAGAGCTTAGAATGCTACAGAAATAAATTAGAACTCTTATGTCCCCAAATATTTATATTCCTATGATCCTCATTGTCTTCACCACAAATTTATGTCTTTCTACTGGTGTAACAGTCCTCTTGTGACAGAATTTAAGTCCCGTGCCTAGAACGTGAAATGAGACTTCCCAGAAATTCAGTCAAGTACCCAGTCTTACTAATACAGGTTCTTGTGCTCTGGTCTCCTGAGTAATGCATGTCCAAGCAATGAATCTTAATATGTGAAATGGAAACAGAACGGCATGAACCTTTTGACAAAGGCTTTCATAGCGCACTCTGTATGCTGCTGTGAAACCTTTGCTCCCAGTTTCTTTGCCTGCACATCTGCTCTTTGGCTACATTTCCAAGATGACCAGCTACCAGCAGGTTCTGGGCATGGGGTTCTTCTTTTGTTGACTTCAGGCTTTGAAATCTTGCTTTAGATCAGTATTTATTTATTTATTTATTCTACAGAGATAAAAGCTTCTCTTTTTTTTTTTGAGTGAGAAGTTATACTTGCAAAAAGCTGTTTTGATGGCTGCGCCTTCAAATACCAAACACTAGGTTGGACAGATGTAAATCTTTGGGTCCAAGTCTCCAAGAAGTTTTGAAAGAAAATTGGACCACTGCGTGCTTGTGACATATAATATAATAATTCTCTGCTTCAGGGCATTCACTGGCTGCCTTTGGGCCAAGAGGAATTATTTTTTTCTTTTTCTTTCCTAATGTATAAATTGCCTCATAGGGATTTTTTTGTTTGACTTTTGCTATGTTCCTCTAATGACCAGCCAACTGGAAATAGGCCACATGTCTAGACAGGATGCAAAGGCAGTGCTGAAATGCTCCTGGTGCCATTTGAAGTAAGCTTATAGTTAAACTGATAGCCAGATTTAGGACCAGGAAGAACTTTTCCCCTAATCCAAGTGGAACCGTTACAAGGTTTTCTGCTTGTTTTATTGTGTTCCTTTATATTGAAGGGCACAGTCTTTGTCCTAGGTACCTTATGCAAATTAAAAAAAAAAATCCTCCTACACTGGAATCTACAGTATTAGCAATATCTTTTATTCATCCTGCTTACTTTCTGTAGGTCATTATAGATATTTTTAAAATTATTTGTTGTAGTTGTTGTTTGTCCCAAATAAAACTTGGGGACTATTATAGCAGGAAGCACAGGGCTTAGGACATTCAAGACTCTGCAGATGCCTGTAAGTACAGGGAAATGGATTTGTTGACCTGGGTTACCATTTCGGACCGATGTTCATATAGAAGTTGAATCCGGCTTGCAGCATCATCATCACAACTCATCTTAGATCAATTTGTTGCAGAAATCTGCAGCAGAGCAGAATTGCAGAATTTGGGCTCTTCATACAGAGATGCAAAATGGCAATCAGTTTTTCAAGGCATGCAAATGTAACTCCAATAGCTGATCACATTTCTGTCACCTTTTTACTTAGCATTACTGAAGAACATTTCTCTAAATGATAATTCAAAAGCAGTATGTCAGATAACACAGTCAAGTACCTAAGAAAGAAATAGTTGAAGACATGTCCAGCTTTGTTGAAACCTTGCATTTAATCCAGGCAATTCTTCTAAAATATGTTTTCTGAGTTTTTCAAGATTTGACTAGCAAACAGAACGGACTTCAATAATTTGCTAAGAGACAAAAAGTGTGCGAAATGTGAGATCCTTGTCCTATTTAAAATTAGCTTATCTGGTTTGTAATACTCTTGTGTGTACACTTATAGCTCTGTACTGTGTTTTTTCACCTAAAGGAAGATTTCCCCCTTGGAAATTCCATACAACAGAAATGCTGAAAATGTGTTTACTATGTGCGGATTTTTGACATGAGAAGACTCCAATTTTGAATACATAATATAACCACTAGAATCAGCCTGAAAATACGATGTTACATTTTTGCTTCATAAACAGATCTATTTTCATTCACAATATTGTTCTGAATTTTTGTCAGGTCCGTAAATGAATTCAGCTAAACAAAGAAATAGCTATTATTTAAAACAGAGACTTCTGCTAATATCAATTTCATCCAGACTCTGGCTGGCATACCCCTAATTGTGTCCATTTTCTGCTGCTAAGGCACATACAAATTCCTGGCACTGGATAAAGGTGTTGTATTTAAAAAGACTTTTGAAGAGGATTAGAATAATTAAGATCTTACACTTCAAAATACAAATTTCATGTTATGTTATCGGAGTTGCAGATTATCTCAAACATAAATCAACACATTAAAAAGTCAGCCATGTTTAGTAAAAGCTAGAAGTACATGCCAATTCTGAACTTCATGATGGTATGAATTTTGTACCAACCAGATTTTGACTGCTTTAATTCTAATTTGTTTATGAATACTGTAAAAATATGAGGTTCCTTTGTATTTCAAAAATAAAGGTGTGAATCTCTTATTATGAAAAAATTATGTATGCCGCAAAAACTATTTTAATTTTGTGTCAGCCATGATAAGGGACATAAAAGCAGTCACTTTGTCTCTTAGTACTACAGTGCAGAAAGGCGTGTTAGATCAGGGAGCTGAACCTTTGACTGTAGTGCCTTGCTTGACATCAACACAAATGGTTGGCAGTAACAGCAATGAGCCATATGCTTTTAGAAATATGCTTTGGATTAGAAACCATAGAAGATTTCCATTGGAGCCTGTCATCTATGGCAAGAACATGTAGGCTGGCCTGGCAGACAGTGGGAACCTTGTCTTGGGTTATGTAACAAAAAAAAATGTTTATTCTATTCCATCTGTTGAAACCCAGTTGGGAAGGTGTTTTTTTCTTTATCTGTTGTAACTCCAGGAGGGAGGGGGTAGCTGCCTTTTTGATAACAAGCCAGCTGTTAAAACCAGGTGGGGCATTTTTTCTTATCACTGTTCACCCTCCCGGGGGATATCTTCTGTAACTGGCCATTACAGCTCATCACCCCAGTGCCTCCCATGACCTCCATGAGGATATCTTCTGTTAATGGGCCATTAAAGCTCACCAATGACATGACACATTACATCATCCCATTGTGAGATGCTCTACCCAGGGAGGAGCCAAACCATTTCCACCTAGATAAAAAGGAGCCACAAGTATCACCAGACATCCAGTGTTCCCACGGGACTCCCAAAGGAAGACTGGATCCATCTCTGGGCCTTTTCTCTACAGGACCATCTCTACTTCCAACAGGACCACATCTGCCACCCCAGGAGGTCTTTCTTTTGGACTGTTTCCAACACCCTGACCAACAGGGTGTCAGGTTGTATTCTGACTCTGTCAGTGGCCTTTTGTATTATTGTATTTATTTTATTTTACTTCTTTCTTTTTTTTTTTTTTTTTTTTCTTCTTCCTGTTAAATTGTATTTCTGACTTGGAGTTTCTCACTGGTTTTGCTTTCAAACCACTACAAAACTCTACCCCCTTTTTCATGAGATCAGTGCAGTGTGAGATCTGGAGACATTTTTCCTCCTTTTCCTGTGACATTCCCATCCCCAGCTCCGCCATAGCAGAAGTCTGCCTTTGAGAATACCAAGATACCTGTCATCTTTCGATAAATCGTCACTGCCTGCAATGCATCTCCTTTCCAGTTCCTGACTTTCCTGAAATGGATGGCAACCATGGAACTGCCTCTTCCACAGTGTGTAGCTGGTTTTGGTGCTTCACACTGTGCTAATACGATGCTATAAATCTGTATTTGCCCTGTAAATCCATGCCTGGCTGATGGTCGATATCATCCACAATATTTTAGGATGTCTGTTTCTATGACTAGTTGACCATGACTAGTTTCTGGCTTCCTAATGGCTGCTAGGAATATTATTTATAGAAATATGTCATTAACCCTAAAAGCATTTCTTAGAAGGGATAACTCCCTGTTAGGTAAACAAGTGTTGCAGTGCACCTCCACACCCGAGCAGGTGTTTCCATACTAGGATAAGAGTTTAAGTTTCACTCCTGGAACTTTTAACAAAGAAGAACCAGAAACTCCCATGTTTCTCTCACCATAATTGGCTCAGTGCCAAGACAAAAGCACCTGTTGGTCTCTTTAGCTGTTCCTCAAGAAATGCAGCTATTTTCTATTGGGCAGCTTGGCAAAAAACCCTCCTAAAATGTTGAGTACTTAAGAGAGAGCACAGAGTCTCTCGGCGCTTTTTTGGTATGACTTAGCAGGTGAAAGAGACCTCCCTGCACCGTGCACGGCTTTTATTCTTTTGTTCTGTATAGTTTGTTACTTTCTCCTTAATTAAAACCTTTTTGCTTTTTCAAAACACACCCGATCAGCTGTCTTGCTAGTTATTATTAAGCCATTTCTGGGTGGTTGCTGGTCAACCCTCAGAGCTTGATACACCTTCATGGGGCTAATTACATGCAGCCTGTATCAAACAAGAGTTTACATTGGCTTATGAACTGATTTCTAATGATTCATAGCTCCTGCACGTTCAGACACAAAGCCAGAGACCAGACTAATTTTGTAGCAACAACTTTTACACATTTTGTGATATTCTAATTTAATTGAGGGAAAAAAATAGCCAGTAGGTGCACCCCTCCTTATTTCCTTGCTTCTCCCTGAACCAGGTCATAGAGCTCTAAAAGCAGCGCAGTGAGACTGAGCACCAAATAGATCTGTGACCTGCTTCAGGCTGTAAACCAAAGTACTGTTTTCAGCACACACAGCCTCAGATGACCTGCTTTGCTCCTAGGCCAGGATTGTTCAGAAACTGGAGACCCATGAGCCTAGGTAGTACTGACACAAACGTGGGCCTGATGCTGCCCACCCGCTCTCTTGCTGAATCCTTTCACAACTCCTTTTCCAGACATGGATATATCAAGCTGCTCCCTGCTTGGAGACTATCCTTGTGACCTTCATACCTGAGTTCAGCCTTCCAGTGAGAAAACCATAGGTGAATAAACCTGGCCTTCCACTGTAAACACTGTCCAGTACAAGGCTAACTTGTATGTAGTACCAGGGCATCCAGGGTTCTGTTCACATATATAAAATATTGAATTTTTTTCCCTTTAAAAAATCACTTTCTATCCAGAATAGGGACAAGAAAGAACAAGAGTTAATATATTGTTCAACTATTTATTATGATTTTGCTTTTGTTTAAACTTAAGATAAATCTTCAGGTTGCAACAGTTTATTCCCACAAAAATCTGAAATCTAGCTAAAGGAAATTAAAAACTTTAACCTAAATTCTTTATTTCTCTCCACACTTCCCAAGATGTCATTTAAACACTGCCTAGGGCAAACCTAAGAAAAGCAGATAGCAAATGACCAGGGTTTCTTTTTGTTCTGATTAAAGTCAAGTTTGAAAAAAAAGCTTCATTCGCTGTGTTAAGTGCAGGAGCTGGAAATTAGAGTGTGTATTCACCAGAAGCATCTATTTGTCTGAATTGCTGCCCAGCAACATTAAAGGAAATCTATTCTTATCCCTGTGATGCAACACTTGGTGTTTTCTGACACTCTGTATTTATGATGATCATGTTGTTCATCACATAAAGCAGGAAAACAAAGAGTCATTCCTATTTCCCTGGCAGTGACATATATTCACAAAGGCTAACGGAATTATTGCAGATTTATGCTCTGCTGAGTGCAGGATTTGTTCTAGCAGCTCTATAAATTCTCTAACATTCAGATAGCAACACATCTATACACTGTGTAAGTCCTGAACCATCTGGTTTCTCCGAGAGTGCAGGAGCTTTTTAGGGAATTCTTTTTGGCTCTAATTGAATATGGTTAGTTATTTCTTTCCCCATTCCTGCCATTGACCACGATATCTTTCTTACAGATTTTAATTATGTCATGACTTGTACAGCACTTGACTGGTTGCTACTTCAATGAATTGAAGAGACTGTATAAAAGGTGAACTGATTGTAGTTCATGTGAAGAAAAGGAAGCAAAGCTGTAAGATCCTCATGCAGCAGGACAGGAGAAAGATTTGTGGCAGTCAGGGACTGCTAGCAAATGAAGGTCTTTGGAAGTAAAGGCGAAACACAAGCTGGCATTGAAATCCTTGATTGTAAACCACCAGGGGAGCAATACAGTATAAAAATAATTACTGATAATAGACACTCCCTTTTAGGGAAAATGTAGCTGTATAGATCACATATAGCCTAAATTACAAATGCTATTCCATTTAGTACAAATATGTAACCAAGATTGCACAGCTGGCAGGATTAGGAGGAAAACAAAGCAAAACCAAACAAAACCAACCAACCAAACAAAAAACCCAACCCAAACCAAACCAAAAAAACCCCCCAAAAATGCAAAAGGAAGATTTTTTACAACTGTTGTTATTTCACAAGCACATCAAGACTACGTGACTTTCTGGCAGTTCTTTGGGAAACCAAAGAAACTTTGTTCCAAGCAGTTTACTAGGCTTAGAAATTTTTTTTGTCAGCTTGAGGAAGGGCTTAGATTTAAAGATACGAATCAGTATTTCTTATACATAAGAAATACTTGCCCTGTTTCCAGTTAGAACTGTAGCAAGAGCTCCTGATGTGTGTTCTTTGATGGCTACAGTAATGCAGGGGAGGCAGAAGAGATCAACAAGTTCTGCACAATCAATAGAGTCCCATGGCATGATAGCCAATGATTAGTCAACCAAACCCTTTGATTAGCTCAGCCTGTCATTCTATTTCCAGGATAAATTATTTGATGACTCTGAACAGCTGTGACCTTATTTTACCTTTAGGATAAGTTTAACCTTCCATTGTTTGTCTCCTAAGAAAGAAATGTGCTTTTCAGAAAGGACACTAGGTTTTTAAAATAATAGCCTGGCAGAACATTTCTCAGCATGTTCAGGAAGGTACGTAATGTTTCACAGGAGATCAATTTGGATGAAAAAACTAACACACCAAACAGATCATCCTTCATTAAGGAAAATCCTTTGTGTCAAAGGAAGTATTCATATGATCACTGTGATATTTACAATATATGAAATAAACCATTAGTTTTCTAACATGAGCATTTCCCGCAGCATGAAGCAAAGAAACTGTATGTTGATCTTGGTTACCCTTGTGAAACATTACAGTGATTAGCCCAGAAACGTTGGCATATCTTGTACAACAGTTTTCCTTTATATGACAATTTTCACCAGTCTTTTAAAGCATCTGTACAACACATATACTATAGAATGGCAAATACAAATTAAAGCATCAATAAGAACCCACCTTATTGAGGAGAAGAGCAATATAAAGCAGTTCAGAGCTTCTGTTCCTTTTATCCTTTGTCTAAACATTATTCTTAATCTGACAAATACAAACCTTTATTTTGAAAGCATACATCAGTGAATTCCTGCAGTGCTACCTCTCCCAGCCAGTGTGTGCTAGACCTTTCTTTCAAGCCATTCATACTGCTTGAAAGCCCAGCTGTTGAGACAACTGGAAACTTGCAGCCTGAGTGTGAGACTCCCTTGTGTCCTCCCTGCTGTGTGTCCTTCCAACAGTCCCCATCAGTCAACAGCACTGATACATCCAAGCAGTTTTGGCTTTGTCCCGTAATTTTATTTTGCAATAGAACTGTGTTGGTAGCAAGTAACTGAAGATTTTGTGTATTTGTTTAACTTAATGTGTATTAGAAAGTTTGAATGAAATCCACTGTTCCAGTACACTGAATTAGGCCAGAGTATATGAATGTTTTCCACAGTGGAAAACATATGGATATGGTAGTCTAGAAATATTCAACATAGATTTAACTTGATTGTATTAGGAAATATGTTGATTAGATGGAAGTCTAACTTTGTCTTTGAAGTTAAACACATGAATTCACAGTCTGCCCACTGCTGCTTAAAGATCTTTAGGGACTTATCTATCCATTTTTCAAAGTAAATACACTGTATATGCTGCTACAGCTGCATTTCTGCTTCTAGAGTATTCGTGCCTTTGGTGAATAAAGGTTTCCTCCTCTGCCACTCCTTTACACCATCGATACACAATTGATATGTAAGCAGTGCTCAATTGCTCTGTGTTTATATCTCAGTGTATAGTATCCTCTTAGGAAGCAAATGGGACTGTACTGGATCAACATGAAGAGAAGGACTACAAAATCCCAATGTTCTTTCATCTAGAGGCGCTTCCCCTAAGTCCCGCCTCTCTCATCTTTGGAAAGTTGTAGCACAGATTAGCCATGACATACAGGAGAGAGCAGCCCCTAGTTTCATGGTTGTACATTTCTATACATTTGGGCTTTATGTAAATGGTATAGGTTGGGCAATGTTAAAGAGGGGTGTTTGAAAGCACTCCAAAAATGTGCTGACAAATGATGAGCTATGCTTTTTATTGCTTAGATGTTTTGAAGTGCTTTGTGTTTGTTGCCTTAGCTGTTCCAAAACACCTTCTTCTTACTTTTGCTAGAATTTAAAATTTCATATCTTTGTTTATATACTGTATTTCTGCCTTTGAATGTAAATCTTGTTCTGTCCCTCCCAAGATACTATCAGATCAGATTTTATGCAAAACAGTTTTCATCCTCTAATTTACTTTGCAGACATTATGAGCCCAGAAAAGTTAGAAATATTATGAAAACAGAACAGAACAGAAACCTTTTCCTTTGCTAGGACTGTGGTAAGATGTGTTGAGCTGACTTCAGTTGATCAAGGACTTCAGAAGATCCCTTCTCTAACATATTCACAGATTCTCAGCTCTGATCTGGTGGCATAAAATCACAGATAGTTGCACCCTAACCTGGTTGTCAGTGTGACTTGGGTTAGGGGAAACACTACAGTTAAGTGTTGCTGCGTGTGTCCCGATGGTCAGCCCGCGTTCGGCTGGGCAGCCCGGTCAGCTCTGACACGCCTCAACAGGATCACAGTGTGGGCTCTTGGCTCTGCAGAACCCAGACTCTCACTGTCATGACCGTGGTTCGAATGAAAGAGGGGACTCTCGGAGGTGGGGAACAAAGGTTTATTGGGGAGCCCAAGGGAACCCCTCACCCTAGGTCCAGTTCCTCAAGAGAGACCCCGTACCTGGGCTCCAGCGGGGGGTTTGTCCAGGGCTAGCTAGAGGGGTGGATACAAACTTTGAGCCAATGGGACAAACTGGAGAGCAGATACAAACTGGGTTACATAATTCAGAACAAATCAAAGGTGCACTGGGGAGGGGTCTCAGGGGTCCCTGGCAACCACTGGGCAGATTTTTCCGAAGTTTCTAGACTTGGGAGATAAGACTCCCAGTGGCTAACAGGGAGGAAAAGGATACATTGGGAGGATGGACAGAGAGAATCACAGGAAAAATAACCAATGGGAACACTGTCTCTGGGCAAGGGGAATAAAAACAGCACAGAACATATATCAACTTAAGAAGCTCTGAGGCAGCAAGGGGCCCATCTTAGGTACATACAACTAAACTAAACTTACAATGAAAAATGTTAAACAAAATCCTGCAACCCCACAGTTAAGCACATTTTTTTTACTACTTTTTTTTTTTTTAACTTGCATCATCCAGACAAGACTGCATCAGAGAGCAAGGAAGCAACTACTTGCAGAATCGTAACATTAATAGTTTAGTCCAAATTTGCTAGAGAAGAAACCATTCAAGCAACTGTGCTTTTTGAGACAATGTGAGTTGCTCTATTCTCTGCAATATGAAATCTATTGGAGGCAAGAAGAAGATATAAAAGCAGAGAAAGCTGCAGTGCTCAGCTCTGATCTGGACTGGGTTAGAAGTAGTTTAGCTCCACAGGAAAGTAGCAGGAGCACACCTGATTTCATAGTGCTAAATGTGTTTTTTGCAGGTTTTCCCCTCCATATTTCAGTATGAATAAATAACTGAATTACCTTCACAAAAATTGATGTAAAGAAATCTGAAGAGTATATGTACCACCAAAACACCTCCCAATAGTCCTGTGTTTTAACAGAATTTAGATTTTAATATGGAACAATTACTCCTGTTTCTGAAGAGGGGCATAATATATGCCTTGAAATAACATAACTTGCATCAACACATTTATTCAGATTAATATTTTGTGTCAGTGTTTTCTATGTAAGACTTAAAGGGGGTTCTATGACTATGTTAGTGTGTTTTCCACTTGGAGAAAGTGGTCTCAAAAGAACAAACTAATAGAAAGCAAGTCTTGAAGATCCTAGTATCTTGAAGCTTATTGCTTTGCTAATTAAATATTAAGTCTCTTCTCTGTGCTTTTTGCTAAATCTCTCTTTATTTAACCCCTCTTTACATAAATGCTCAGCATATTAAGTAATTATAAATAGTGCAATATGCTGGTCTTTAATTAGGAGAGGAAAACCCTCAGTGATGCATGAACTGCAGGATAATGTAGAGCTTTCTGTAAATCTGCCCAGGGTTCAGCAGATTGTATTACAGTCCTTAGGCAATAGCTTTAGATAGCCTGTGTAACATAATGATATCAAACCAGTGTATCATTACATACAGATTTGTAATTAATAAGAACAAAACAAGCATTCACAGAACAACTCAGGAAAGTTATGTGCCACTAAAACATTAAATGCAATAGGTTGTAAGTTTTTTACAATACTGAATATTTAGTGTGTAAAATGAATGTGCAAAAGAGCTGAAAACAGTAAAGAAAATAATTTCTAACATTGGTACCTCCCATTGTGTTAAGACAAGTTAATGTAAGTTACGTAACAATTCTTGGGGAATAGCTATTTCATTATTTCACCAATTAATTGAATCTTATCAAGGAAGAAATAATTGCATGGTAAAAGAAACTAGCAGAGGCTGCACATTATGTTACATCTTAAATGAGGAAATGCCTCATTTCACTTCTACTCTCCAAAGGGCTAAAACCAGAACCCTAAGGCCATACTTTGGGGTGGAAATTAATATAAAACATTTGCGTTTCTTTACTGGAATTCTACTTCCAATAGTGTCTGAGAGTAGTTTCTCATAGAAGTGAATTTTGTTCACCAGGCTGGCAGCAGTGGAAATAGGTAATGGGCTGTAGGCTTTATTTCTTCTTTCAGGATTATGATTTTCATAAAATCATAGAATGGTTTAGGTTGGAAAAGACCTCAAAGATCATTGAGCCTAACAATTAATCTTGTACTGCTAAGACCCTTGTGGTTTAATTCTAGGCTATTTAATGGGTATCACTCTCCACATGTTTTTTCCAAAGAGTCGTCCCCTTTACAAACTAAGGAAATACTTTGGCACCTCAGTTTCATTGTCCTTAATAACTTTCATCATTTTGAAATTCACAGACAGAACTGGATATTGTTACCAAGGACTCAATTCCCATTCCTGGTTTACATAGCCAGCTGGTGAGGCAGCCAATGAAACGTTAACAGCTGGGGGAAATAACTTATAATTTTTAAAAAGAACCCTTGTTGGTCCTGCTAATTCCTTACTTGGTCTTCCTGTCTGTGAGACATGTGATGTGCCTTGACTGTTATAACTGTTGATGTTTTCATCAATCATTTACTGTAAGATAAATCCTTTTCTTTTTTTTTTTCCTTTTTTTTTGTCTTAACTTTAATGATGACTGGTAGTGATGAGTACCACTAGTGCTTGTGGTGTCAATGACCCAGTCTTGAACCCTTCTTCTTCCTGTTTATAGCTCTAATAAGACAAGCTGAGCAGTACTGAATGCAGCATGTCAGGAAAGATTGATTTACACAATATTAAATTACTTTCAGTTGTGTTTTCTACTCTGTTTCACCAGTACTCTTAGGACTTCACACAGGATTACAATTACACCACTGACCTGTCCTCCATGGTGCCAAATGCTTTTTTCAGTGCTTACCGAGTTAATTAAACATTCAGCCACACTGTGAGAATAGATAAGCACCTTTCTTTACATATATATTGCATTTCATTTCTTAGCATTTAAAAAATATTATGGCTCTTAACTGGGGGCGAGGGGCTGGGGGTGGGTGTTGGGGTGTTCTAATATTACCCTATTTTAGACCACAAGTTTTGCTATCTCATTTTGCCATCTGAAAAAAAAATTAATTGTTTCATCTTATTCCTCTTATCTGATTTTTGATTCAGAATAATACTCTTTCTCTTGCTTCAAACCATAGTGTTATGACCATATGGCTTATTTAGCAGGGATTTCACGAGAGAATATTAGAATCCCCATGTTGTTTATAAAAACAGGGTTTTTAGCTATTCCTTCAAAGTCTGCATGCAGGGAATTCTACTGTATTAGAAAGTCATGGGGTTTGTATGCATCAGTTTTTCCTTCACAGAATATTTATAATGCCAGTACTGAAACATGTTACATAC
Source organism: Illadopsis cleaveri (assembly GCA_013399915.1). Taxonomy (NCBI): domain Eukaryota; kingdom Metazoa; phylum Chordata; class Aves; order Passeriformes; family Timaliidae; genus Illadopsis; species Illadopsis cleaveri. The sequence goes on along the minus strand of VXBB01003356.1, from coordinate 725,316 downwards.
ATTCCATATATTGCAGCTTGAAATATTTTATTCAGCTCACATGGCATGGGAGCAGAGCTTATCCACAGATAATCTATTATGCTTTCTTTCAAATATTTCCTACACCCTAGCCCTCCATATAATTGAAGTGCCACAGTAGCTGATTCTACTGTAAAGTTCAACAATAATTTTAAATTCCTGGCACTACTCCCAGTGGAGCTATGTTAATTTGCAGCAGCTAAAAATATGGCCCAATAGTGCTGTTTTGCTGCATTTCCCCTCCTCCTCATACAAAACAAAGCATTTAAATGCTTAGAGAACACATTTGTCATCTATATGATGCTATTTAATAACATACTCACAGAGAACAGTATGATGTCTAGAATACTGTGATGATTGCCTTTAATATGTTTCAATGATAGCTTACAGTGAACTGAAATAGTGGTTTTATATAAAGCATATTAATAATACTTCCCAAACTAAATTTAAAAGTGTTCCATTACTCCTAGCTCTTTTTCTCCTGTTTCAGAGCTAATAGTAGAAGGCCTCAGGTATAGCATTTAGGCATATACTAATTATCAGTTTTTCAAAGTCAAAATAATGCTAATAAACTGAAAAATATCGCCTACTGGAAATCACCTTGTTAGGAATGGTTAATCATAATGTTAGGAGCAAAGCAGCATCCCAGTCTATCATACAGAAAGGAAACCTGGGTGAGGAGGCAGAAGTTCTCATCTCTTCATTACCCATCCCTATATAGGTCAGTCCACATCTCACTGAAGACTGACTGTGTTGAACAGATGCTGCCCATGTGTGGGGCCTGCCTAGTCAGAGGATGCATATTTAATTATCTTTGAATCTATAGATGAGCATAAAACTCACAAACAGAAATAAAAAACCATTGAGACCCAGGAGAAAATTTAGGACTAAAAATACCTTCACAATTAAAAGAGATATACACATTTCTGGTTTTAAAAAATGGGCAAGAATAAATAGAATTAATTGAGTTATTTGGGAGAATAAACTATTCCCAGTGCAGGCCATTCCTATTCATTAGTTAAATATGTGTTAATTCTTCCCAATGCTGGTGATACACAGATTCCTGAGTTCTCTCCTGAAGAGGACAGTCTTCTTGAACTGAGACTGGGTAAATGCTATGTTGATATAAAATGATCATGGACAAGATAAAGCAGTATTTAGCTTAAAAATACTGAATTTTGAAGTAGGATGAATTTTAAATACCAGAAAGTATACTTTAAAGGAAAAATAGCACAAATATAAAAAAATACTCTGTGTGGATTGCTGACACCTGATTCAAAATCATCCTGAACTTCACTCTACCTCGGTCTTAGTAATAAAGCACAGGAAATTCCCAAAGCTGAATGAAAAGCAGAGGGCCTGAATGCCTTTATGTAACAGTTTTGCAGTTGGAAGCAGCGTCATGGAACAAAATGAATCATTCATCCTACATGGAGAAAGAAGCAGAGGTAAATTCAGGTTTTCAGGCTAAGAACTTTAGGCATCTGTGTCATTAGAGGTACAGGAGAAAACTGCGTCATGGGCTTCTGAGTTGGTGGTAAATCTATACTAAAGGGGAGGAAAAGCTAATTTCCACATTTCTGGTTGCAAAGTCCTTGCCTCAAGGACAACATTATGTTTAAATCCTGCCCTTAGGTCAATCGGTGTAGTACAAAGCACTAGAAAGAGAGGAGGGATTTAGCCTATGTAGTGCATACCAAGAATTGCCAAAACCACACGTTACAAAACAGACTGAAGAGGTACTCCACCAATCATTCCATTCAAGCTAGGTTAGATCCTTGCTCACTTTTTTTTCTTGCACCATTCATCATGCACCTGTTTCCTCTGGCTGGTGAATAAGTCAGAGCCCTTTCTCACAGCAGTACTTTGCAGTCTTCACCTTGTGAGAGATTTTGCCTGATTACCGGTAAGACCTGCAGCATGAAGAACCAACATCCCAAGAAAATGTTAGTGTAAATCTGATTGATCGTTGCACAGCTATTTGTAAAACATGCATGTTGACATAGCAATGGTCTGAAGCTCAACAGTAGTGTGCTCCAAAAGGTCGCAATGATCTTTGTATCCTTTTGACTTTCCCACAGGATTGTGGGATAACTACTGTCCTAATTAGGCAGTCTCAGCGCTCTGCCCACCCTCACAGCCGTTGGTACCACTGTTTGTATTCAGTGTCTCTCCTTACCCCACTCACTACTTTTTCATTTTACAAAATATCCCGACAAACTGAATTCTCCATTCTTTGAGTTTTCAGCTGCTCTTATAGTTTCATCCTCTTTCTCCACCATTGTGTATGATGGTTTGTGAAAATGCCTTGCCCAATTCTCATATTTCTTCATGGTATCACAGGCAAAGTACACCCATTTGCATTTTGATCACATTGTTTGGCCACTAATGGGCTCTTTCAGGTTCTGGAGAAGTTTAACCACCACTGATTTTAAATGTTTTATTGTTTCAAAAACTTCTACAAATGCTGACAAGAATGAAAAAAAGGTACAGTGAAAGCCAATGGAGAGGTGAGAAGTTAATCTCCTCTCAGGAATGCATATTAAGATCTTAATGAAATTATGATATTAATGAGTTTCACCTCATACTTAGTCCTAGATCCAGCATTCACAGTGTCTCCTGAAATCTCCTAGAAGAGTTTGTTCCAATGTTATTAGATGTTTTTGTCAAGGACCCATAGAAGATGTAGTTCAACTGTAGAATAAAGATGCCACCAAGATGGGTGAGGTAGTAAATTATGATATTAGGGACAAAAACACTGTCCAGCAAAATGTGCTCTAATTCAAGCAAGTACTGTGTAGTGTTTGGATACAAAGAAGGCCAGCTGTTCTCACAGGTGAGAGACCTGTTGAAGTACTCCTGAGAAAAACCCAAGTGTCCTTCACTGACCTGTTTCAATGTTCTGGCCACAGCACTCAGTAAAATGCTTGCATATGCTCCAAGGATAATGCAAGAATAAGCTGGAAAGGCACTTTGTCTCTGAACACAGCAGTGCTAAAATCATGGCTAGAATCCTGTTTCTGACTCTTGACAGAAGAGCCATTTAAGCAACAGTGTGGAAAGTGCAGAGTGTACAAAGGAGGTCACAAATAGTTCAGATCACAAAAGACACCATTTACAACCTGGACACTGAGGAGTACTGCTGGATTTTTTAAAGATCTGATCCATGAACAAAGATTTTGTTCACATAATGTCTTGCAGACAAAGGCATTGGAAAAATGCAGTAGCTGGGACTGAAGATAAAGGAGAGAAAAAACAACTTTGAGCCCTAAAATGACATGTGATTTTTCTTAGCTGTGAAGATAGGTAAAAATTGGATCAGCTTATCAGGAGGCTGTAAATTTATTCCAACTTTAGGTCTCCAAGAAATTATTACATATCTTCCTATAAAATGTGCCTTAATCCAGTTCCTGAGCCAATGTCTGCAGACAGAGGTCAGACCAACTGATTATTGTGGTCTCTACTGGCCATCACCTCATGAAGGAAATTTGTGAAGGACAGAGCAGACATTTAATTAATCATATTTTAAACTAAAAGCTTTTTATTCATGTTGAGCTTTACCTCTTTCTTTTTTTCATGAGAGTGATTACCAATTCCACAGAGAAGAGTTACACTAAATATGACTAAGGGCTCAGAAATCATAGTTAAAGCTGAAGTATCATTTTACCAAAATTACTTAGTGTGGAGTCTGTGGTGGAATTATGTCATTTGGAACAAGTAATGCCTATAATCCACTTACTCCCTTCATTTTTTCTTTCTTTTAGTATTAATTCAAATTTTATTAGTATTGGAAAAACGCAGCTGCTTCTTGTTGGAAAGATAGTTATTTTCTCTATATTTACAAGAATAATTGATTCAGTTGATTGTAGTCCATAAATCTAGCTTTTAAAAATGAAATTATATAATGAACCATGTTTGTCCATGCTGTTTTCAGTGAAGTTTGTCATTAACCCTTTTTCTATGGATGGTTGTGCTTGAAATGTAATTAAGACTACTGTTAAGATTTAGATGAGTACTAATCCTCATACAAATTGTTCAGTTCCATTGTGGAAGTTTCACTTTCCACATTATGTTCTGTGTGATCTGGAGCAGAACTTTTACTGACAGAGTTCATGCAATAACTATCAAGGGACAAAATTAAAGCCTAAACCAAGAGAGGAAACACATGCATATATATATTTATACATCACAGTTGGGTTTTTTTTAAGTTATTAAGGACTTTGTAGTTCAATATAAAATTATCTGATGGCACGTAAAAGTAATATCATCAAGATTTTGGATAGTTATCTACATGTAGGTGGCAAACCACGAATCAGTTCAATAATTGAGAGAAAACTTATGTATGCAAAATTCTCACACCCCAGCAGCACATATGTTGCTGAGAGATGTTACATATATTATGGGGTGGGGAAACATATTGAAGAGGATTTTTAGAAATGCTACTGGAGCTACTTTCCATATCCTTCTCCTTATAAATTGATATTATTTATCTGTAACAGTACTCCACAAAATACCTGAAAATAACCTACATTATGCCTTCTGACCATATTATCATGTGACCTAGGGAGACAACTAGCTATGGGTTCCATTGGTGGCCTGCAGATTTCTTGTACTCAAAAGGCTGAAGCTGTTATTTCTGGCCTATAATTTCATGACACAATATACTTCTAATTCATGGAAAAGTTTTTATGATTTTATGTATAAAACATCTGCCAGCAAGATTATGAAGTTTGTTGAACATCTTTTTTTCTGTATATTTGTACAGAAACACATTTGTTCTGTAAAGAGATGCTGTTGGCTAATACCACAAACAAAAATATGTGTGACTATATGATTGTCATGTTTCCTAAAATGCAATGTAAGCTGATATAATTTTTTTTACAGGTATGCATCTTTGGAATGACCTGAAAGATTTTTAAAATTATCTATATGTCCTCTCTAAACAAAACCAACTCAAACAAGATGAATCTGTTTTGTGGCACCTACTGGGAATTTGCAACTTAGTTGCACTACAGAGTAGAATTAAATGAAAATCTTTATAAGAGATTCATTAAAACAAAATTCAGTGAAAAATATTGACAATTCCATCAAAAAAGATGGATGTCTAAATGGTTAGGACCTGTCTCAGGATATCATAGAATCATAGCATAGTTTGGGTTGGAAGGGATCTTTAAAGGTCATCAAGCCCAACCTCCTTGCAATGAGCAGAGATATCTTCAACGAGACCGGTTGCTCAGGGCCCCATCCAGCCTGACCTTGAATGTTTCCAGGGATGGGACATCCACCACCTCTTTGGGTAACATGTTCTAGTACTTTACTACCTTTGTAAAAAAACTTCTTCTTTATATCCAAGATAAAAGCATTTGGTTTGATACCATTTTAGTATAAAACCATTACCCTTGCCCTATCACAACAGACCCTGCTAAAAATTTGTCTCTGTCTTTCTTATAGGTGCCCTTCAGGTACTGGAAGGTTGAAAGAAGATCTCCCCAGAGCCTTCTCTTCTCCAGGATGAACAACTCCAACTCTCTCAGTTTTAGCTTGTAGCAGAGGTGCTTCACCGCTCTAATCATTGTGGTGGCCTCCCCTGGACTTGCTTCAACAAGTCGATGCCCTTCCTCTGATGGGGCCCCAGAGCTGCAGCACTCCAGGTGGGGTCTCACCAGAGTGGAGCAGTGGGATGGAATCCCCTCCCTTGAGCAGCTGGCCACACTGCTCTTGATGCAGCCCAGGATACAAGTGGATTTCTGGGCTGGGAGGGCACTTTGCCTGCTCCTGTCCAGCCTCTGAAGCACCCCAAGTCCTTCTTGGCAGGGCTGCTCTGGATCTGTTCATCCCCCAGCCTTCTGTTGATACGGATGTACCACCTTGCACCTGGTGTTATTAAACCTAATGAGAATCCAATGGGACAATTTCTTGAGCTAGTCCAGGTCCCTCTGAATAGCATCCCTTCCTTCAGGTGTATCAACTGTATTACTTAGCTCGATGTGGTCTGCAAACATGCTGAAGGTGCACTCGATCCCTTCATCTGTGTAAATGATAAACACTTTAATCTCTACTGTCCCATGAGAGCACTGCTGGCATTGCTGGCTACTGGCGGTTCTCTCCACTACCCTGATGTCCCCCTGCTCCAGTAAAAGGCCCTGTTTAATATTGATACATCTTTCTGAAACATTTGCATTTGAAAAATTGCCATTTATGCAGAAATGACTCAGCCATTTCTAACACAAACTTGATTCATAGTCTCTACCAAAAGCAGTACAGAAATTCCTCTATACTGTATTAAGCATCTCTTATCTACATATATCCTACATAGAAGCCCTGTTCCAAGACCTCCACTAATATCTTGATACTTGCCCAGGTGCATGAAGATTTTGCTGTGCCCATCCTCTTTAAAGACAGAACAGTCATTTCACCTCTTGTTGCAAAAAATGCAGGGAACTAATTTAATGGATGATTGTAAGATTAAAAAAGAAAAAGAAAAAGAAAAAGAAAAAGAAAAAGAAAAAGAAAAAGAAAAAGAAAAAGAAAAAGAAAAAGAAAAAGAAAAAGAAAAAGAAAAAGAAAAAAGAGAAGGGTTCAGAGAAGGAAAATAACACTTTCTTTTCTATTTTTTTTTCAAATTATATCACAGCAGTATTTTTAAAATATCTCATATAAAAGGTATCCAAATAATAGTGGAAAACTATTTATATCCCAGCTTACCCATCACAAGGGAATGCTATATGAAAACACCATGATAAATATTAGTTAGTGCAACTTCACTGTGGACAAAAACAAAGTACAACAATGTAAGGAAAAATTCATACAAAAAGCCTCTAGTGGCAAAATGAAAAACCTGTAAAATTTAAGCCAGTCTAATTCAATAGATGATTTTGCTCCACTGCACAGGTCTTGATGGAAGGTTCCAGAATGGGGGCTCTTCTGATGAGGGCACCTTTCCCCCCTCCATGCCTCCCATGTGTCTCACTGTGCTCTCAGCAATCACAGCAGCAGTGCTGGGGATTTGGGAAACTGGTACAAGCAAGAGCAGCCTGAGGCTACCGTGTTGAAACTGGAAAGTAGATCACCATACAGCTGGTCTAGGACCAACCAGCACTGACATGGCTTGCAGCCACCACTGCAAACTGTTCCTCAATTATACTTTTGCCCTTCAGGTACCAGAAGAGGATTCATGCCATTAGCTCCTATTCCAAGACAATCAAACTGCTTAATAGATAAACTTCCCATCCTCAAACATTAGGATTATTAAAAATAATGTTTTATAATTAGAGGCATTTGAAAGCAACAGTTCCTACACAAACTACATGCATGATCCTCTTTCCTTTGGATATTAAAACCATCATTTTAAAGTACCTTTGCATAGCCTTTAAAGCTATGAAAACTATCTGTTAATAATATTAAATACTATCCAAAGTATTTACTGCAGTAAATACAACTATTACAATATGATAAGATCCCTCCACTTTAAGCAGTCTTCTTTGCATCTTTATGGGACTTTAGCTCCTACTGTTTGTCTAATAGCAAGTATATTAGATCTGGTTAAATGCCACAAATCAGGCTTCTGTGGAAAAGACAGTATAATCTCACATTGCCTAAGGGATGAACAGCTTATGCAAGTGGGGTATCACTTTGCCCTTGAGTGAATCATTACATTCTTTCAGTGTCCTACATTTGTATAGATTCATAGTTATGTCTGGAGAGTGTTGTAAAATAACCTCTCTTAAACTTCGAGCACTGCAAAAGCTGCAAACAGATTATTTTCCCTTTTGGGACAGTCTCTTTATTGTGCTATGTGTGCTAATGTGTAGATCCTGGACCATCACCTTCTCCATTCTCTTTCAACTTCCATCCAACTTGGACAGAAATATTCTGGCAGGGCTCAGGACTTTATTATCCAACTTCTGTATGGAATCAATTTTGACAGATCTTTAACTGAAAGATCCTCAGGAAAAAAAGGATCTGTGCAGTGTCAAACGAGTAGTTCTTGTATTTGCTGTGGCTAATGTATGGATTGCACTGGACCAAATTTTGATACAGTACAGTAGAAATTAATGATATGCAACTCACATTAATCTAAGAGTGGAGATCCAGTTGGAAATAATACTGCAATCTCCCTAAGAAATCACTGCAGAGGAGACAGGCAGCTGCAGAGGGCACTAAAACAGGTGTTTGAGATAGATGGGAAGAACTGATCCCTGGAGGAATCATATGCCATAACTGCACACAGAGAGAGCTGAAATGATTAGTCAGGACCAAGCATCTATCTTCCAGATGGTTTAATGTGGGTGAGATGAATCCAACCCTTGCCTTCCAATTCAAATGTTGAAACTATTAAAAAACAAACACATCAATGCAACAAAAAGAAAAGTCCCTCAGATGGTTCCTTTATCTTCTTCTTCTCACTCTGCAGGGTGCTGAGGAACTTGCAATGTGGAATGATCCTGGATGTTATCCAGGGAGATGCCAAGGACTAACCCACAGGAAACCCAAAGCACAGGCTGTGTCTGAACAGGCTCTACTCTGATCTCTTGGGGGAAGAGGTGGCAAACTAGGAATAAATTACAGGATAGGAGGCAGCAATCACTCAGCCTGGTAGGATAAATATTTGGTTCCTCAACCTAAATAGCTTCCTATCTCCCTCCTGACAATGGGTGGTGGCTCTGATGATGATTGTGGTGGGGTTGTTTTCCCACTCCATTTTTAAGCTGGGCCACTGTTCAGATTGGCAAGATGTGAAAGGGTAAAAAGAGCCTAAATAAGAGGAATGCTAACTTAACCATGATTAAGTCTCTGTCCTGTTGGTTAAGACCCAATTCTGACCCTGCTCCCAGGAGTCTCATGCCCTGCCAGTGAGAATTTTTAAAAGAAACTGGGAGGGAGCATAGCTGCGACAGATGACCCAAATTGACCAAAGGTCAATAGAATTTCATGCCCAGTATATAAATAGAGGGTACTCAGAAGTGGAACCAATCTGGGTTCAGGAAGGGGGTCTGGCATTGGTCAGTGGGTGGTGACTAATTGTTTCATGCACCACTTTTCTCCCTTTTAATTACCATCATTTATCATTATTACTGTATTTTATTTTCAATTATCAAACAGTTCGTATCTCAACTGACAAGTTTTACTTTGATTCTCCTCCTCATTCCACCAGGGTTGGGTGGGAGACAGGGGGCTTGAGCAAGGGACTGTGTGGTGCTTAATTTTCAGCTGGGCTTAAACCATGACGACCATAAATCACCTTTGCCATTTTCTTCCCCCTCTGAGCCTCACCTTCCCCTTATAACAGAATCATAGAATCACACAATATCATGGGTTGGAAGGGACACAAAATGATCATTGAAACCCAGCTTCTGGCTCTATATAGAACAACTCCAAAAATCACACTGTATGTTTGAGAGTGTTATTCAAACCCTTCTTTAGCTCTGGTAGCCTTGGTGCCTCTTGCCTGGGGAGTTGCTCCAGTGCCAAACCACCCTCTGCGGGAAGAACTTTTGCCTAATATCTACCCTAAACCTTCCCTGACACAACTTCAGGTCATTTACTCAAGTCCTGTCACTGATCACCACAAAGAGATCAGTGCCTGCCCTTTCTCTTCCCCTCATGAGGAAGTTGTAACTGCAATGAGGTCTCCCCTCAGTCTCCTCTTCTCCAAGCTGAACAGACCAAGTGACTCAGCCACTCCTCACATGGTTTCCCCTCAAGGCCCTTCACCATCTTTGTTGCCCTCCTTTGGATACTCTCTAACAGCTTTATATCATTCTTACACTGTGGCACCCAGAACTACCCCCAGCACTCGAGGTGAGGCCACCCCAGTGCAGAGCAGAGTGGGACAATCCGCTCATTTGCTTGGTGATTCTGTGCCTGATGCAACCCAGGACATGGGTGATCCTCCTGGCTGCCAGGGCATTGCTGACTTGTGTTCAAATTTCCAGGACCCCCAGGTCCCTTTCTGTGCCACTGCTTTCTACTATCTGACTTCTCAGTCTGTCCATGCATCCAGGGTTGCCTCATCTCAGGCGCAGAAACTTTCCAGTGTTGAACTTCATATGGCTGACAATTCCCCAGCCCTCTAATCTGTCAAGGTCTCTCTGCAGGTCCTGAGGTAACTCTATTTGCCATAACTCTATTACTATTATTGTTGTTGTTCCTCTGTTATAAAGTATCTAACCTTTCCAGATTCCATCCTTTACTCTTGACAGATTGCAGAGCTTGTACCCAGGGTCCCACTATGAACCAACTCATTCAAGGTAATGTGACCTATTGAACCTGTCTTACTAAACATTATAGATTTGGCTGACAAAGCAATTCAGGTGGAATTATATTTTCAAGACCTAAATACCACTTTTTTACCATTTTCCAGCAGAACCAACAGAGATTTTCTCTGACTCTGTAGCCCTTTGAAAAGCTAATTTGTGGAGTAAGCCACAACATTTCTTTCAGACTTCATATCTCCTTATTCAAAATAGAAAGTGCACTTTAGTCTGAAGGATAGAGGTTTCCAGGCACAGAGAGGAAATAACTGAAATAGAACAGTGGCCTTTTAAGTCATATTGTGCTTGAGCAGGATTATAATGCTGTCAGGGCTGTGTCCTGAATCCCTCCTTCAAACACTTCAGTATAATCAGCTTTTTAGGTCTTTCAGCTCCATGCCAAATGGCAATAATGCCAACGCTGCCCACATCAGCCAAATCACCTCCAAATAAGACATAACAATTTTGTCATCACAGTGCTCCAACAACACTGTGTCAATAAGGAAATCTGGTTTCTTCATTCTGCATTGGAAGAGAGTCTATCATCAGTCTCCTGTTAGAGGCAACATTACCAAAGTAACAAGGTGAGAAAAAATAAAAATGGGAAAATAAACTTTTTGTATTACCAGACAGCCTTGTCTCAGGAGATCCCGGTGTTTCTGGATACAGCGGTGTTACCAGAAGTTTACCATGTGGCACTATGATACCCTGGAACATACTGTTCTTGCTGGGAGGGTGCAAGGGGAAAGGCTTTATCCTAAAGACCTCAGTACAGAGATCTAGACAGCTTGTCTGGGGTTGCTTCCTGAGATGTAGTAATTGATTATGTTGACACTTCCAGTCCCTGCAGGACAGTGTTTCACCGTTCAGCAAACACTGTGGTGGTATAAGCTAAGCTGGTAGACTTCCCCCCAGAGTATTCACAAGTAGTAAAGAGGTGAAGAGATGAAGGCTTCTCAGTTACAACTGGGAAAAATTCTGGTCTTGAATCTTCCCTGCCAGCACAGTCAGATGCTGACCTTGTCTGGGGGGCAAAAAAAAATCAGTGAATTCTGGTGCTGCCTAGCTAAGGCTGGTGACAGCATGCTACACTCTGCTGGGCTGTGTCCACTGATGGCTTACACTTGCAGGCCACAGACAGCAGTGCTTCATATTGCCAGCTCTAAGCTGGCAATCAGCTACTGAAATGGAGTAGAGATAAGAAACCTGAACTTTGTCCCAGCTGTCACTGGGACTTTAGCCATGATCATTTCGGCTGCCAGAAGCCATGAATGATTCCATATGTACAGTAAATTTAAGCTGTCAAAGGCTCTATAGAGGCAAGAATGGACTGTCTGGGTCACCACTGGTAAACTATCATACCATGGCTACTTCAGTAATTATCATGGGCATTGACAGTTCATTGTGAGATGGCAGCCCCCTTTCAAGGTGTTTATTGAAGTTGTTTGGACTACAGAGTTTCATCTTTGCCTCTTGGGCAAACATGAGGAAAATATTTGGTTGCAACTAAGAAAACAGGCTTTCTGTAGCTTGTTAGTCACGGATGAAATGTTGACATGTAAACAGGCACACTCTGATCAAGCCTGAATTAGAGCTCCACCTTTTAAGTTGTAGAATTACACACACATATTCAGGAAATCAATATAAATTGATTTTTAATTTCATTTAGATAACTGCAAACTGACCAGCAGAGATGTGCAGGCTATAGATGCTGTTTAGGGAAACAAACCAGTCTTTGTATGATTCTTTGGTGAATTTCTAATGAATTCAACAAAGAACCATGACGAAGTTACTGTCAGACAATGTTTGGGTAGTTTTTTTTTTCCAAATCCAGAATGAAATTCCTTTTCAAAACAGGGCAAACCACAGAACTTCCTCACTACTATAGCAGTATTAGGCTTTTGGGGACAGGTTGGCAGTCAAGTCCACCTCCTGCACAAAGCATAGGTCTTGAGCATTAGATTTTGCAGGAAGGGTTGATTTTACTTACACAAAGTAGCTTTCAAGCAATTTGGGGTTGTTTTGACACAGAATAAAAATATCTTTTAAATGTTGAAGAATTCTGCAGAATGAAAGAAAACTCTCAGCCAGCTTTACTCCTGCAATTCAGGTCAACAACTTGTTCACCAAAGCACTGCCACAATAAAAAATACAAGAAAATAAAAAGATCTAAGTGACCCTTTCTGAAGAGTTCCTGACAATTTGAGCTGAATCTCAGTACAATATCTTTATCACAATACCATCTTTCCTCTCTGAAACTGTCACTGTCACTATAGTAACTGCCATATTAAAAAAAAAAAAATCTCCTGCTAATCTTGAAATATGAACATATACCTAAAATAACCATGCTTACTGTACCAGTATTATCACGAAAGGATTTGGCAGAGCTTTCAGAGAGATCATAAACATAAATGCTATAATGAAGAAACATTTTGTATTTGATAGAATAAGTCTAGTAGTTGTTGTAGATGAAGTTACATGGTTTCATCCCCTTCATGTGTTAAGGTGTTGATACAGAATAAATGATGAAGAGAGAGAAAAGATTAAAATTACTTTAGAAAGAAGACATGACTAGGTTGCAAAAGACAAGGTAGAAATTATTTGCCACTTTACAGATGTTACAAGAGCAAGCTGTAGTCATGATAATATGCAATCTCTTTTCATATTGCTGGAAGACAACATAACTGCATTGACATGAGCAGACACAACTCACCATGTCCTGCATGCCATTGTTCTCCATGCTAAATTGCTACTGGATTCTGAAAATCACTGGGAAGTACTGTAAAAAATTGCATGTCACATAGAGACAGTCAAGGGATAAGGCATATCCCTACTGCACAGTATATAAGGATCAGCATAAATTAGATCTAGCACATGATCTGTCCTTCTGTGTGCAAAGAAGGATTTTCTACCAAAGTAATTAGACTTTATGTGCAAAAAGCTTTTTTTACATTACTTGTTTATAGATGCCTGATCAGATACTAATCCTTTATCATCTTCCTTAACCTAAATGTTGAGGTTGTTGTCTAGAATTTCTAGCGTTGTAACAGACACATAGCAGTTGACAGATAAATGTATTCAAATCCATTATTTTTATTTCTTCCTTTAATTGTTTCATTACAAGTTATGATGTAATAATTACAGTCAGTTACCTTTATTCAGAATACAAACACTTTAAAAGGGTCAAAATATATAAAGTATCAAGCTCTGTCTTAAATGTCACTGAACTTCTTTTGTTGAAGTATATGCCTATAAAAAGTATCCTGTAGGCAATTCTGGACATGAAATAAGATTTCTTAGTGATATAAAAAAGATACATCCAGACACAGAACTAGCTTTCCACATTGTTCCTCCAAATTAATCTAAATGACAAGTGTACACTATGCAGGAAAGGATGTAGGCAAAGACCCAGTCTTGTAGCGGTGAAATGGAAGTTGCTTACTATCTACCCAGTCACCTCCTTCTCAGCCGAGAAGATCAAACAAAGGAAACATCCGGGATAGCTTTACAGTAAAAATAAGTGGATTGAAATGGAAATATTTATTAGATGACAATGGCCTTCCCACTGTAACTGTACTGAAAATTAGCTAGAGTGAGCAATCTACTTTTCAGGTCCCACCTGGATATGCAGAGCCTATGCTGCAGATTTTCTAGGCAGCCAGGATTCCTTGCAGCATGTTCCACCGTTCTTTGTGTTGCCTTGGCCTGAGTTGTTTGGTGCTTCCTTTCTCATGAGCTATACAAAAGTCCTGTTACTTCTTCTGACATATGGAGTGAATAATGGGGAGCTGCTGGTCAGATCACGTGTGTTGTTGTGCACATCTATCTTTGCTATGAAGGATTGATCCAAGTGAATTCCCAGTCCAAATTTTAGCCCAGCCTTCAGCTGTGTCAGTTGAAAGGACAACTGGCATGTCAAATAATAAGGATTTGTGTGTGGATAGAAAGAACATGAGGAAGATCTATACCCACATTGTGATGTCCTTAATGATTTTAGGCTCCCCCTATTTCCTGTACATGATCTGTCACATTGTCTGCACATATTTGTGGTCCAGTCTCAGTCTGTTTGTGCAGAGGTCAACTGCACAACCTCTATTGACCTAAATGATGATGGAAACAAAAACTTTGGAAAGTGTCACAAGAAGAATAAACTGCATCCCCAGCATGGTGGGATGCTAAAGAGGAGAAATGAAAATATGAACTGATCTTGGAAACAAAACAGAAATTTAATGTATTTGCAGATTCATTCCCATTTTCAGATCTCTGCTCAGAGTTCTGACGTAAAGCTATCTAAAAAAAACGGCTTTATGCTTGTTACAGGCAATGAAATTTAGAAAACTTGCGAAAAAGGAAGATTTTGCAGGATTATGAAACCAAGAGGAGGAGAGAAGCTTCCAAAATTTCATGCATTTGTTCAAGAACAGAACTTTAAGAGGGCTTTGTCCATCTGTTTCAAAACCAAAATATAAATTTGTCTTCTCCCCAAAGAAAGAATTCTGAAATCTATTCCATATATTTACTGCACAATTTATTGCACACTTTAACACCAGCACATACACTTAATTAAAAGTACTAAAATGTCAGAACTCTATCAGGAAGCTGGGAGATGTTGGCCTGTGTCCCAATTAGTTCTTTTATTAGCTACTCCAGTACAATAATTTTCTAATGAACTGTGTATGAATTTGATCAGGAACTGATTTAAAAGAGCATGTTATAAACAGTAAATTGTTGCAGGGTAGGAGATCAGGTTATGCCCCAATAGAATTAGCTGTGCTAGACTAAGGCACACTTATAACCTCATTCATGTTAGAAAGAATTTTGTTTCTTCCTCAGATATTTTGAATAGTTGAGGTTTTTTTCTATGTGTTTGCTTTAGAATGACAGAAGGATACATTTTTAAGAATTTTAGATTTCTTACATACTTCAAGGTTTGCAAGGAAAGGAATAATGACTTGGAACAAATACTATGTAGAGTTTACCTGATAATTTTACTGTTACAGGTATTACAGAGAAGGTCTCAGAAAATTTGGATTTAGTGGGAAAATTTCCTCAGCTTTAAAAACAAAAAGACATTAATTCTGACAATATCTGTTGCAATCTCCCCCGAGCATGGCATGGCTGTAAGATGCTGATAATGTGGGTGGGATGATGGGCACACCCTGCCCTGCAGGATTTGGTGGGAGGGGAGGATGTTCCTGAATTTACCAGAGCACTCCTGCAGTTCAGGAGAGGCCCCCTTGCTTGTACTCACTTTATTTCCTGTGGAAAGGGTCATGCAGACATATATATCAGTAAAGTAGGCCATGTACAGCTTTCTGATATTTTATATCGAGATCTTACCTCAGAAGAACCGAAAACACACTTAAAATTAAATAAAAAATTCAGTTTGTTTCTGTCTGAGGGGCCAAATTATCTTTGGTCTTACTAGGTGTAAACCACGTTCCATAAATCCAACCCAGGATCTGAAGTCTTATTAGGTTTCTGTCACAGAAGGAAGGGACATAATGATTCTGTAACTGAGTTTCTATTTGCAATTCATTTTTAATGATCCATGAACCAGGACAATGTACCCCCACAGAGATATTCTGTTTCTCCAGTGCTTACAGGTATGAAGAGAGAATGTGAAAAAATTGTTCCATTTTTTTTCTGCATTAGCCCTTTTACTGACCAGTTTAAATAAGATTACCACATTTAGACTGAGTGAACACTGTACTAATTCTGTCAAACTTCAGTGATCTTCCATGCTTTGAAAATAGCTTTGAAATCTCTTTAGGTTTATTTTAAAATTTTCCTTTCCAGAATATTCCTTGTAGATTTGCCATTTCTTTGAGAGCTTGGACATAAATTGATTAGGCAGTGTTTCTGGTAAAGTATATTGAGACCAAATCCATATAAATCCTGCAATTCCTTTATGTTTGAGATAGAGTTTATCTTATTATTTAATATCATTACAGAAATGATACTTTTCATTTGACTTAGATGATTTAATAATATAATGTTGTGGTAAAGAGCAGGGTTCATTTCAGCAAATACATCCAATCCTCACAGAAATTCGTAGGGCAGCAGAAAGAACTTCTTTGCTTATTGAAATCAGAATAATTATACTTTTTTGGAAGGACAATCATGTTGGTCAATAAAGTCTAATCAGAGGGAAAGCATTTATTTTGTCCCCCTTTTGGTGTGAGATTGATAAGGTTTTGGCAGAGTTTTGCATCTGAGTCAGCCTTAGCTTAAATGGTTATTGTTCTACCTACATAATACAGTCTAGTAGTTCCCAATCTTACAAAGCCCAGAAGGAACAATCAATTCATGCTCCTAAAATGCTATGTGCAGATTTCAAACTAATCCTTATCTTCTCCCAGAATGAAATGAGATAAAATACCTGTTTTACTGAGCTAGGTCTAATAGATTCACTCTGCGAAGGAAGCTAATGCTAACGTCCATTTCCATGGAAACGGAGCTTGCAGAGGCATCTTGCATGCAGTGTTTGGGGTTAAGCAGAGCCGAGTTTGGGTCCCACATTCCACGCAATCTAAACTGATTATATTCTGCAAATATGCAGTGCCAATCTCCACGTTATTTCAGTCATTTTCCTTTGGGGACTGGGTACCCTCCGTGAGAAGCACTCCCACCGACTCACGCCTCTGCGCTTCCCCCAGGCTCTGCCGCACCCATGCTCGCTGCAGCGCCAGCTTCTGCCTGCCTGTTTATCAATGGATTTATTTTTAGTGGCTTTGAAACTGAGAGATGCTGAGCCACGTTCTGCCCCTTCTGCTCTGCCTCTGCACTGGCTAGGAGAGCAGGGCGAGGGAGGACGCAAAGGCAAAGGCAGGGTAGTGTTGGAGCCTTTTTAGCTGCAATTCAACATTGCAAGCTGGATCACACAGCCCAGCTCAGCTCAGCTGTACGTGTGGCATTTCAGCACAGCGGGTTTTGTGAGCAAAGAATGCCCATTCTCTGCATCTGATGCAGTTTATATTTTGCAGGTTTCATCAGGTGCAGAGCACTGAATAAATGAAACCATTCTGTAGGTAGCTGCTTTAAAATCTCCAGTTACTGTAAAAGAAGAGAAAAATATCTGAATTCTGGTATCTTGGTGTTTCTAAGTTAGCCAACAAGGACCTTGTGAAAATCTTGTTATTCTTCAAACAGAAAATAGATTACCTTCTTTATCTTCGGGGAAAAGAAAAAGAAAAAAGAAAAATAAAGAAGAAGAAGAAGAAGAAGAAGAAGAAGAAGAAGAAAAAAAAGATGCCAGCAGGATATGCTTCCTGAGTTTCTTTCTCTTTTTTTCTGTCTGATTTAATTTTGTTTAACTCCTTCATTATTTACTGTTCATTTCTCATCTTGTTTAAGTATATTATTAATGAATTCACATTTCACTTATTATTATTGATTTGCACTATCTTAATGCATAAGGACCAACATCCTTTATCTGAAGAGCTGTATAAATCACCAAACAAAGCAAAACAAAAAACCCCCATGTAGTAGAAGACTAGAGACAGCAGACTAATCCAGACAGGCAGAAAAATCCTAAGGAACATTGCAGAGTATTTGCCAGGATGACAGGAAGGGTACCATCAGCCTAAACATTTAAGTTCCTGTTAAGCAGAATTGCAAAGGAGATTGTGACAGGTTATTTTTCGGGAAAGACCTGTGTGACAGATTAACATTAACAGAATTTTGAAATGGATTTACATTTGCAAAGGACCAACATCAGGACAGACACAATTTCTTTATGTAAGTGAATGTGGGAAAAGAAGGAAAGCTGGACTACAGATAGCATCATTAGATGCTGGGGTAGATTGTTCTCTTCTTGGTGGTAACAGGCTATACAATGTACATATGCAAGATTGCATACATGTAAAAAGAAGACTGCATACATGTACATATGCAAATAAATATAGTCCAGGGAATATGTTATTAGCTAGAATAACATGGATGGTTATTCTGGATGGTTCAGCTCTTCATCTTTCTTCACTACTCTGTAATACAGGAATTCCAGACTCACGTGAAAATGCCATCAGCATTGCTTTCCCAAACTGCATTACACTTCACAAAGGCAAATATTTGTAGGCTGAAAGCAAGCATGGTAGATTTTTCCCTGCAGTAATTTGTTGGAGGGGGAGTTTCCCATTTCAGAGCTCTCAGGCACTTGCTGCTGCAGAATACTAAGCATGGCTTCACCCATGCACTGCTTCTGTGGGGTATCACATAGAGACAGAAGGAGCACGGACTGACAGAAGAAATATATTTATGAATGTCAAGGACAATTTATTCTGTTTTTACAAGCAGACCTAAGGAAAAAACGTCAAAAATACCTCAGCATGAGAAACTGCACTGTAGTTAGTTCCTTGGCTTAATGTATCAGAAAAATATGCATCTCAAGCTGATCCCACCATGATCTCTCCATCTGTGGCACATCATTTATTAGTGTATAAACTGCATTCATTAATATAATATTCTCCCAGGTTCATAAATGTGTGTTGCAGGTATGAATCCAGGGCCATGTTTAAATTTAAATCTGGATTGCCAGTACACTATTCTACCTTTCATAAAATAGCATTTGTCAAGGGAATTTTTCAGATTGCCAGGTTGGCACAAGTGCACACAGGCTACACAAGCTTGAATTTTCCATATGTTTTGTTTTAATCAACATGAATTTATTATTTCTGATCCTTCTCACACCCAACTGCATAATGAGTTTTTATTTATAGTACTTCTTATTTGTGTAATGGCATCAGGTCCTGAGAGGGGCTTCTGTAACAGGAGGCAAAATACTAAACTGAGCTAACACACAGAGCCTGCTTCAAATAATTTTTCAAGGTTTTAGCTGTCTTTCTGAAGAAAATTATATCACATCATACCAACACTGATAACTTGCATCTGTGTCCCATGAAGCCACCTGTAACAACTGACCATTTAATTTCAAGAATCAAGAAAAATCTATGATAGCCCCAGCAACCAGTCAGTCTTATTAGGATTTGGCTATGCATGCTCCTTTGCTTTACCATGGGGAAAGTGCATTTCCCATTGCATGTAAGCAGTCCAGGTCGTTGGTGCATCTCCTACAGCTGCCAAAGCAGACTTGGTGCACTCAGCCCCCAGCACGTGTCTGCACTGACAAATCTACCAGTGAGTATTCAAGTTCTGTTGGTGCTACCCTCCTCTTGCAGCCTGCCATAAGGGAAGACTGTACATGGGAGCAAACCAAGCTGATTTTGGCAGGGATATGCTGCAAGGGTGGGACTGCTGCCTGGAGAAGTCTCAGCAACCCCCAAGAAGAGAGGAAGGACGACAGTGAAGGGCAGGTTCCTTGGTGTACCCAGTCTGGTGACTTGGTGCATGTGTGCATGCAGAGGACTCACTGCATGTGTGCTGAGCTGCTGGACCCACTGCATCATGATGAGGAGTGCTCTATGCAACCACAAATCTCCTCCATTCTCTTCTCCTGCCTAATCCTTCTCTTTCCCTCGCAGACTTGTACATCCATGTCTCCACAGCCACACCTCTTCTTTTTCTCTCCTGCCCTTTTCTACCCAATACAACACTTTTTTGCTTCCATTTACTTGTTACCCTGTGTAGTTGACTTGAAAGAGAGTGCCTAAAGAGAACTGAATGACATTTAAGTATTGCCTTGTCGATGTTCACACCATGTCTTTTCTCTAGATTTATTTTACTTGTAAGACCCTTCAATATGGATCCCGTGTATTGTTCTGTGCCCAAATTAGTCTCTAGGTAGAGCTGTGCCAAATGTAACAAATAAATAACAGCATTTGTGAAGGACTGCAGACAACTAAGACTTAGGATTTTGGACAAAGATATTCCAGTGATGAATTTCAGACTATATGTAGGTCATTCTAGAAATCTTCTCAGCTCAGTGAAAGCCTTTGATGCCCACTGCTCCTGGTTTTCCAAGCTTTATCTTTGAGTATCTATACAACTGCTTGTTCTGACTTCAAAGTACTCTAATGTTATAAATACTACTACTTAGGCTCTGGAACAAACTACATCCATAATGATGATGGTTTGTAAAATTCTCAAAAGCTTTGAATTAACAACTTTGTTGTTGTTTTATTCTATTACCTACTTTATCCTGCAAAATATTATTTTTTAAACACAGCTAAATAGAAAGCACCAAGATATTTGAAAAGAGTTAGCAAATGATAATTGAGAGCTAATGCCTTCATATAATTCAAATCCCATACAGTAAGCGGTATGTCTAATCACTGAGGATATGAAAAAAATGGTTCTAATTTTTCAAAACAGTCAGAAGTATTATTTAACCTGTATTTAATGCAAGAAAAAATTATGGGCAATGGAATGAAAGGAATTATATTGATAGAGGGAAAGGCTATGGTTAATATGATATTCTCAAAATCTTAGATCTTTGCTGGATATATCTCAGGTTTGTACTAACATATAGAAACCTCTGTCACACATGTCAGAAATCAGAGAACTCGAGGTTGACACTGACCTCAGATCAGGCAGTTCTTCCAGTTTCTATGGACTGGCTGGAAACTGGCTGACGATTTCATCCCGTGATGTCTGCATGCTTTGCAATGGATATGCAAACAAAGGCATACAAGAACAGATAACTTTACAGTCTTTCTTTTCTTCACCCACACATCCAGAAAGACAGGCAATTTTCTTTGTAATTCACCAAGGAAATAGTCGTAGAGCACCTTAACCCACTACAGCACATGAACTGTGAACTTTGCTCCCAGGGAGCTGAGGGGGCGCCACACTCCTAATCCTCTCACCCTTACCATTAGACAGGGGTGATTCTGAGAAAAAGAAAAGACTTTTTTTCGGATGCTTTCTCTAAAATACAGCCTGCAAGCTCTCCATAGTCCAGTGGGAAAATATTTTATCTTTCACAAATTAGGGTGCTTGGAGCCCCTAAAGTCTCTGAGAGAAGCTCTGGTTTCTAGAGCAGCTGGGGCTTGAATTTCAAACTGTGAACATTCTTCTGACAAAGACTTCTCCTCAATACTTCTTTGGCTACTCTGAACCATTTACTCTCTTAGCAATCACAAAGCCTATTCTCAAACTACAATGCCCCTAAGAAATCATATTTAAGCATCACTTGATGCAAGCAGTGAAGTTTATTATATTGACTATGTTTAAAATAAAACTTTCTCAAAATATTTTTTCTTTTTCCTTTTAAGCATTCCTACTTTCTCCATAGCCTATTCCATTAAGCTCACTTCTCAAAAAGGAAAAAGAAATATCCTCCAGAATTACTTGCAAACCAAACATTTAATGCATAACATGTAGTCTATGGGAATGTGTAGAGATCCCAGTTAAATATTTCATTACTTGGCACTGAAAGATTTAGCAACCTTAGAGTGTGACCCTGCCCAAAGAAGTGTACAGCCCGTATTAACAAAATCATTAAAATCTTTCTTATGTTTCAAGATTTTCTCTAATTTTGATTTGAAACAAAGGAGAGAGGGGAACTAACCCCCTGTGAAAAGATCAGTTGTAGCAGAAAAAGAACTAAGAATAGACCTGATTCATTCTGGCTTTAAGGCATTAGAAAATTGATGGAGTTTGGAGAATGTTATTGAATAAAGAGTGCCAGTCCAGAATACAGAACTGTATTGACACTAAACATGCTTATTAGGCCTCCTAAGTCTAAATTTTTGGAGAGCAAAAAGTGTATTTCTGTTGACTCTCACACTTCTGCCTCCTCACATTGATTGAAGAAGATACATGGGACTAGGAAAATGACTCAGTTTCCCATAAGGATTTGAATTGCATTAATTGTATCTGGGGAAAAGTGTTTATATCCAGTATCAGTGGGCTTATAGAAGTAGACTTTATTCTGAAACAAAGAGAATAGACATTATTCCTAAAAACGTTTTCATACAAATATTCTTGTGTTTAAACCAGGAATTTTACAGAAGTAATCCTTTCAGTATACAAAAAACCAACAACAACAACAACAACAACAACAACAACAACAAAAAAAACCCCAAACCAATGAAACCCCTGAAATACAAAGGCATTATTTGTCTAATGACTGGTTTGTTAAAGACTTAGGGAAAACTTTGAGATGTATATAATTCAGACACCAACAGAAAAGGTCTTTGGTCTTCTATGAAAAATACTCTACCAGAATACTTGTTCCATCCTGACTTTTTCACTAAACTGAAACTAATTGCATCTTGAGCCTTAATCTTCCTTCAGAGATAATAACATGGGAATAAATTCTGCTTTAAGCTATAGCAGTATTAATCTGAGTAAGGCCTTTGAAGTAGGATTCATTTTTATGCAACATACTTTTCAATAGATTCACTGTTTGCAGGTTTTATTTGGAAATCCCACTTTCATCAGGTTAAAGCATCACAGTAATAATTAAAATCCTAAGTAATAATAGCAATACTTAGCGGCATAACAACATACTGCTCCCTGAGGATCTAACTGCTCCTTGAAAAGGTGAATGATTGCCAACTCACAGACGGAGACTGCAATGCACAAGACTGATATGAATTAAAGAATAGAAACTGCCTCCATAAAAGCATCATAAAATGTCTCCAGGGTTCCATAGCACAGCTCCCATGGGGCTTGGGAAGGGCAGCGGGCTTGTTCTGATGATGGCCAGTGGTTTTTCTGCCTCTAGCTTTCCCCAGGACAACACAGAGGCTGCTGGCACCTATCCCAGCCTTGAGCTACACAGTACCTGTGCAGCCATGCCAGCAGTTTTGGGAAGTAGCCGAGGGTATTTGTCTCTGGCAGCAGTGCGAGGAGAAGCGCAGGTGGCGCATGGCTGCACATCTGGCCCCGGGGAGCTGCAGCACCTGCCCAGGGGCAAGGCTGGGCAGCACTAATGCTCATGTTGGTCTTCATCCTTCCAACACCAGCTGCACTAATCCCACTCCCACAGGAGCCTCAGAATTTTGGTTTTGCTCCCGCTTTTGGCAGCTGACCAGAGAGAACAGGGAGTCAGCATAACAAGCTGTCAGGTGAGGTGGTTTATCATTATCACTGGGGGAATTACACACTATCTGATAAAAAATCTACAAGGATTAATGTGGCGCTTGAAGATCCTGCTTGAAGGAGCTGGTACAGGTAACTCAGTGTATATTTTGACTCCTTCTGACCCCAACTCATCTTTCATGTATTTGCTTTTTTGATTTGTTTATTAACCTGTGATTTTTCTGCCTTTACCCTTTACTTCCATTTTCTGTTCTAGCATCTAAGGTCTGAAGCAAACACTAACTAATAAAAATTCCATCACTGCAGATAATATCAGTTTCTTCACCTCTTAAGAACACCTTCACACTTTTTGACATTCTAAGTCTGTGCTGTGGATTGTGAAAGCAGCTGCAGACTTAGGCAAGGCATCTTGCTGCTGCTGCTGACTGGCCTCTGGAAAGCCTTCAAGCTGGTCAGGAACCACTTACTGGCACATCAACAAGCCACCATGTACATAAGCATCTGGGCTTTGTCCTTGCAGAGGAAGCTATCTTGAAGGGAAGGGGTATGATTATAGTGCCATTCTCCAATTGCCAGCTGGGGCATGACAGATCTTGAATCAGTCCCTTAAACCCCAAGGACATAGCCAAGGTGCCTGCTGTCCTTCACTGAATATACAGGGAAGGCAGCGGGGCAAACCTCTCAGATGAGGCATCTCCATTGAACGCTTTAAATCAGGTTCTGTGAGATTCCCACAAGCATGGGAGCATTTTCTCCACCACTGTGCACACCTGGTTCCCTCCAGGTGCCACCACAAGAGAATAGCCTGCTCTCAAGCATGTAGTGGTGGCAGCTTCAAGTGGCCTTGAGGCCATCTTGGTGACAACAGAGCTCACAGCCACAATTTCAACCTGCATCCTGGATTTGAAGCAGAGGGGATTGCTGTCTGCTGAACACAGGTCTCTGGTTTGGAAATGTACTGCCCAGTGTGCAGGAGTGGGTAGTGTTGGTGCTGTGAGAAGGGCAAAGAGAATGGTGGCACAACTCCAAAAAGTGATCAAGATGTTGGTATCCACAGGGTGCTTAGGTAGTTGGGAGACTGGAGACCTGTCAAGCAGGCTGTGATTACAGACACAGAATAATTTAGTTCAGAAGTGACCTCAGAGATCACCTAGTCAGAATCACTCCTCAAAGTAGAGCTAACCTCAAGGTACGGAAGCTGCTTAGGGTCTTCTTTACCTACATACTGAAAATCTCCAAGAACAGAAGTTTCACTTTTGAAGCAATGTGACCTAGTACTTACCTGTTCTCAATTTGAAGATGTTTTTCATCTATAGAGACAGTCATAAGAGCCCATCCTCCAACATGCAACTGTGGCTTACTTTCCTTTGCTGTGCTATGATCTCTGAGGCTCTGTCTTTTCTACAACCTCCTTTTAGCTGAAAAAGGCAATAAGGTCCTTCTCCTTAATCTTTCCCTGTCCAGGTCAAGTAAGCTCTCTTCCCTCAGCCTCTTCCTACCATGTTGGGCTGCAGTGATTGAACTCACTCCAGATTGTGAACCCTTCCTGTTTGATGATTTCCCACAGGAGACTTCAACAGAGCCAGCAGATCACTTTTCAAAGTGATTTACAGAGAAATTGTTTGTTCTATGAAATGATTGTTGTTCTGGTAAAAAGTTTAGATGAGGACATTTCTTTAAGAATGGCTAGAGTACTACTGTCTACTTGATTATGTTATTGTTGCTGAGAAACAACCTCACATTCTCATGGAAGAATAATGCCTTCTCATACCACATTTCTACTTGAAAGAAACATCATTAAACTTAACCCAAAAGTTTGCAGAAATCTGATAATCAGGTGCTGAATACTGTGAATATCATCTTATTGTTACCTTCTGCCTTCTACATAAAAGCAAATAAGTAGGTCTGTATGGCTTTCAAAGGCATAAGAGAAGTGACTGACTGGTACTGTGCTCACTGACAATGCACAGGAATCACAGAAGGTCAGTTAATTTTGCTGCCAGATGCTCTACAAATGGAGAGGAAAGTACACATACCCTGTTTGTGCTAAGTCTATTAACATGGTAATTAATTGAAGCCTCCTGCTCAGACACCATCCTGAACATAAAATAAATGAAATGTTATTTAAGGGATTGTTCTTAGTCCAACCTGATTTTCATATAAAGGCATTTAGAGATCTAGTTCATGCTTGACAATCATAGAAATAGACAATGTAGAGACAATACCACTGTGTGTGTAGCACCTAGACAGAGACAAAATGAGGAGCTGAAACCTCATTCTTTTCTGAGAACACTTTTCTGATTTCTTTTCTTTAGAGCTGCTGTAAATGCAAAACTTCCCAGTGAAAAGCTTCATCAGGTTTATACTTTATGTGGTGGCATTTGGTAGCTTGGGCAGATACGTTTTTCCTTGTTTAACATGACATTGTTGAGGGCTTAAAAATATTGGCTTGGATATTGTGCTTTGCTATTCAGTGCTTGGCATAAAGAAATCAAATATAAATTTAACACTGTTATAAATGAAAAGCGAAATCAGAAATTATTAACAAACAATTTATTAAAACAATCCCATAACCAATTAGGAAAAAGCCACAATAAAAGAGCCAACACCGGTGCGGGTGGTAGGGGGACAGCCTCCGAGAGACTGGTCCACCCTATCCACCCTGCACAGTCTCCAGGGTCTGGTTTTTATAGGGTTTTTTGTATCCCCAGGCAAAGTTCATTGTGTGTTTCGGTACAGTGCTCATATATAAGTCCGATTTGCCACCCTCTGTTCAGGTTCTGAAAGGATTTCCTCGCAAGGCTCAGGCTGCTGAATAGATTTCCTGGAACTCCTGATTGCCGTGTTCCTTGGCCCCAGATTCATATCAGGCGTTGATGGCCGGTAGGAGGCGGTGATCATGGGCCATCTCCCGTTCAGCCATTTCTTTTTGTTGTAAATGTTCCTTGGCCAGGCTTACTGTTTCATGAAAAATGGGTCTGATAAGTAAGTTTCTGTGCAGGACACACCTGTGCTTTCTGGGATAATCACAGCCAAGTTACTAGTTTCTTGATTAATTTTACACAATATATATTTCTAATACACGAATTTTTCTAAATCATATATCAAATATGACAACACTATGATTCTTAAGGGAACCTAGGATCTAGTCTGCAATGCAAGATGTATGCACTCTTCAAGCTGCTGCACTTTATGGACCAAGATGCTCTCATTCATGCCATCCTCCTTCCATAGATTATTTTTGCACTGAGAGTCATGACAGGTTGCCTGAAGATCTGCTCTGTGAGATGTGGCTAATCAGGCAATTACTGATAAGATGAACCCCTAGATAGCTAGTGAAGCAAAGTCATGCCAGTGATCTTTGTTGTACAGTGTCAAGCAGCTATGTCAGAAAGGGACTATTTTGTGGATCCTATTCCATTTAAGTGCACTTTTGTGCTTCACATCTGAGATACATGTTCTAGCAAGACTACAAAGCCTGATACATGGAGAAAATGGAAATCCTGAAATTTTACTTATTTCTGAATTAGAAACACTTCTTCCCTTCAAAAAATTTGAAATCCTTCCTGGAGGAAATTTATGCAAAACATTAATCATCTCAGTGGAACACTGTTCTGCTTCAATTTCAGCTTCTTAAAACTCATAGCTTGGTAAGTAGTTCCAACAGTCTGCAGGAACTGCATGTAATGTTTGTATATTTTTGAAATTATCATTTAGGTTGGGAAAGACCTTTAAGATCACCAACTTCAACCATTAACCCAGTACTGCCAAGTCCACCAGTAAACCATGTCCTGAAGTGCCACATCTTTTAAATGCCCCCAGGGATGGTGACTACACCACTTTCCTGGGCAGACTGTTCCAGTGCTTGACAACTCTTTCTGTAAAAAACCTTTTCCTAACTTCCAATCTAAACATCCCCTGGTGCAGCTTGAGGCCATTTCCTCTTGTCCTATTGCTTATTACTTGGGAGAAAAGACTGACCCCTAACTGGCCACAACCTCCTTTCAGATAATTATAGAGAGTGATAATATCTCCCCTCAGTCTCCTCTTTTCCAGGCTAAACACTCACAGCTCCCTCAGCTGCTCCTCATCAGGCCTGTGCTCCAGACCCTTCCCCAGCTTTGTTCCCCTTCTCTGGACCTGTTCCAGCACCTCAATGTCTTTCTTGTAGTGAGGGCTCCAGAACTGAACACAGGGTTTGAGGTGCAGCCTCACCAGTGCCATATACAGGGGGATGATCATTGCCCTAGTCCTGCTGCCCACACCCTTTCTGATCCGAGTCAGGTGGCCAATTGCGTTTTTGGCTGCTTGGGCACATGCTGGCTCAAGTTCAGCTGCTGCTGACCAGCATCCCCAGGTTTCTTCTCATTGGGTCACTTTCCAGTCACTCACTTCCAAGCCTATAGCAATTCATGGGGTTTCTGTGACCCAAGAGAAGGACTCATCAGTTTGCCTCATTGAACCTCAGACAATTAGCCTCAGCCCATCTGATAATCCCGTATTGAATACTGTGAATGTCATCTGGGTGAATATCACCAGTCCAGATCTCTCTGCAGAGCCTTTCTACCGTCCACCAGATCAACACTGCAGCCCAGTTTGGGGTAATCTGCAAACTGACTTAAGTGTGCCATCGCTCCCCTCTTCCAGATCATTGAAAAAGATAATAAATAGACCTGTGCCCAATACTGAACCCCGGGGAGAAGCACTAGTGTGGATTTCTCTCCATTCACCACCACTCTCTGGGCCCAAACATCCATCAGTTTTTTACCCAGTGGACAGTACACCATCCAAGCCATGAGCA